>QEWY01000613.1:3185401-3319250 GCA_006503575.1 Baylisascaris schroederi
AAATATTCTAATCTCATTTTATCAATATTTATTTTTATTAATAGTAATTAAATAGATTTTGAGTATGAATTTATCCCTAAATAAATGGCGATCACTAAGTCATATTAATGGTGATAATTATATGCAGATGAAGTTATAAGCACAGAAAAATAATGCAGAGGTGTGTGATGACCTGATTAAGGTGCAGCTGGTTGTAAATAAGTTGAGGATAATAGCTGGTTGGAAA
The DNA here is from genome assembly GCA_006503575.1 of Baylisascaris schroederi. Lineage (NCBI taxonomy): Eukaryota > Metazoa > Nematoda > Chromadorea > Rhabditida > Ascarididae > Baylisascaris > Baylisascaris schroederi. The sequence goes on from QEWY01000613.1 coordinate 3,185,628, forward strand.
TAAGTTAAAGGTTAATGAGGTCTAGTTCACTTTCTCAACCTGCTGTTCCACACCTGAGTGATCCTTGATTCAGATTGAAATTTTCATGTGGTTTTTTCCCGATCACAGTCAACTGATCTCATATTTTTTAATAAAAGAATACATTCGCTCTCTAAATAGCCTTATTATTTGCCGAATAATTTTCTACTGATTTTTTATTATTTTTTTAAATAGTAACTAATTGTTTAAAATATTATTCTTATATTTTTTTAAAGTATGCGTTACCAGTGAAAGGTATAACCGGAAGCATATTAACACGAATGAATGCACGTAGAACAAGGCATCTAGAACGTGCTGCTGTTGAAGCAATCAATATTGCTCCCAACGATAAAATATTGGAAATTGGTTATGGCAGAGGAGATGGTTAGTACATTACTTATCTTGATATATGTATTATAATAATTTCGATAAAGGGTGGAGGTGGTAAACCGTAGAAAATTACTGTTTTTCTTGGCTCATTTGCATATTGCAATTACGATACGCATTTGCATATTGCATATTCGCTTAGATATACAATGGAAATTTCAAATTTCTGCAGAGTAATTGCAATAAAGAGTTCATATTTATTTCTAGTCAAAATATCCTATATAATTTATTATAAATAAATTCGTAACGTTGTATAATTGTAGATGAGCCCACTCCCTTATCCCTTTCTCTTCTGTGACGTATACATCAATTTTGTGCAAATTTCTAGGAAATGCAATGGTTGAGGCATATTGTAGCATTGTTTCTTCGAAGAGATAGCCTACTATAAAATCCAGGTTATAATCCTGTTGGTATTTTGTGTTATTGCATCTGAGACAAAGCTAGTTGCTATTTTGTTTATAGTACAGGCATCGGATTTGCATACGATAAAGTTGAACACGGTAATGGAATCGTTTTTGGAATTGATCGATCGTCCTATATGGAAGAGGTGGTACGGAAAAGATTCTGTATTGAGATCGCTGAAGAGGGACGAATTCGACTTGACCAAGTAATGTTGCGTTTATAGGTTGCCGGTACCGGTTTACCTCTCTTGTTTTGTTTATAGGTTGCCGGTACCGGTTTACCTCTCTTGTTTTGTTTATAGGTTGCCGGTACCGGTTTACCTCTCTTGTTTTGTTTATAGGTTGCCGGTACCGGTTTACCTCTCTTGTTTTGTTTATAGGTTGCCGGTACCGGTTTACCTCTCTTGTTTTGTTTATAGGTTGCCGGTACCGGTTTACCTCTCTTGTTTTGTTTATAGGTTGCCGGTACCGGTTTACCTCTCTTGTTTTGTTTATAGGTTGCCGGTACCGGTTTACCTCTCTTGTTTTGTTTATAGGTTGCCGGTACCGGTTTACCTCTCTTGTTTTGTTTATAGGTTGCCGGTACCGGTTTACCTCTCTTGTTTTGTTTATAGGTTGCCGGTACCGGTTTACCTCTCTTGTTTTGTTTATAGGTTGCCGGTACCGGTTTACCTCTCTTGTTTTGTTTATAGGTTGCCGGTACCGGTTTACCTCTCTTGTTTTGTTTATAGGTTGCCGGTACCGGTTTACCTCTCTTGTTTTGTTTATAGGTTGCCGGTACCGGTTTACCTCTCTTACATTAATCGGTTGATTATAAACTCTATTACAGTGAATTTAAAAAGAAATAAGGTAAAATAAAAGGTTTATCTAACAGTTTCATAAGCTTTTTTTTTGTTATTTTGGATCGTTTCTGCATGCGGTTGGCATATCATGGCTAAGAAATACGACCGCATTGCGCATATGGCACTTTTTCCCGGAATTTTCGATGCCAAAGTCGACGAAATTTTGATTGAAATCTTGATTTTCTATTTATTATTTATTTTGTTGATTTACAATTATTTCCTATATTTAACGTTTTTTAGGCAATTGATCTAAGTAATTTACCGTATCCATCGGATTTCTTCGCAGGAATTTTTCACGTTGATTCGTATTATTTTTGGGGTAATCGAATGCATGATATTTGTTGGGATCTCTATCGTGTTCTCAAACCGGAAGGTATTCTCGTATGTGCAATGCAACTTAGCAGGTAATCTTTTACCTTTGTATTTCCCCTAAGGCATATAATCGAATCATTTGAGCTTCCGAGATGATCTATTCATTAGTGACAGTCGGTGAATACCCGATGAGAATATATGGTGGAATAACAGTAAGATAAACATTTAGAACGGTGACTAAATTGAGGGAACAGTTATTCATCGTTTTGTTTTGTCTCGTATTTTTAGTACACATCTCTGCATAAGTTTTTTCGTTGTTAATGACTGCAGCTTGTTTGATTTTCGTTTTCATTTGTTTACACCTGCTTTACCTGCATTTTACCTGTTCTCTCTTTCCGATTTTTTACTTATTTTCATCTTTAAAATTGTAAAGTTTATTTACTTGTTTTCGTTTCTTGGGGGCAGGTATTGTCGCTTCCCAATTTTTGAAAGGGAAATGAGAATTCAATATTTTTAAAACCACTCGCTAGCCATTTTAAGGAGCGTGGACAAACTCCAGTTTAGTTGATATTAGAGGTCTATGTGGAGCATATAAATGCATTATTTATTTTTGGAAAACTGAAGAACTTCTAGGAAATGGTCGAAAAAGTTATACTTTAGGCTAAGAAAGTTGGAGAAGTGGAATCTCTTAAGCGACCGACTTTATAATCCGATGCGTTATTTGACCGTGCTGGAGCCAATTGGATTTGTCGATGTCAAGGTTATCTAATTTCACTCACTTCTTAGATTTCTGTTCGCTTAGATTTTATTCATTCTTATTTATTTGCTTCATCTCTAGCCTCTACCACTTCACATTTCCAATTTGTTTAGACTGAAAAGAAGCTTAAGATTGTATTTAATTTACATATAAAAAACAGGCGGGAATTGATTGAAAATAGTAAACGGACCAACAAACATTATATGCTTCGGTTATTGCTAGGTGTTGAGAGGAGATCCCACCCAGTCGTGATGGGATCGGAATCGGGTGGAGCTTATTCTGTCAATCCAACTGCTACCACCCCCTGACTAAGATCTGGACTCAGTTTAACAGGTCTTCATAAAATCATCGAGTAAATCAGCCGAGTTAAATTCTCGTCATTTGTTGGCTTCGAAAATTGTTCCTTTTTCCATCTTTTGGGGCATTTCAGTTTATCTTTTATTAGAAGCATTCGATGTAAGGTGCATCTAATTTTAGATGGAGTATCACAAAGGTCCTCGAAATACGGAGTATCAGCTAATCAAGGCTAAGAAAGCACTCGCAAATAAAGGGTATTTTGATGCCGAGGCACGGATGAAACAATTGGAAATGCAAGTTAAACGGGAGATGCTTGCGATGCGACTTTTAAAAGAACAGCGACCCATCTATGATGGATCATCCGAGACAAGCCAAGAAGGACAGGTCAAACCTTCTTAGAGTGGATATTTCTTGAATCGTTAACCTCAGTGATTTTTTCCTCTTAAAAAAGTAGGCTTATTACAGTCGATAAAATTATTCACTGATGATAAAATTCACCTTGAAACCATTCATGGTGCAAAGGTAGGAAAATAAGGAGAATATTGAGGAATGTATCACTATGTTTCGATATAGTATTGTATATTTGGAGCAGAATAGGTAGATCTGAATTAATTGATTTTCATATATTATGTTTTTTGTTTGGTTTGATTTTTTTTCTTTTTTTTATTATTGGACATTGTTTTTATTAGGTTTCAAGCTGGGCGTTAGTTGTTTTTGGGTCGAACTATTTCATGCTCTTTTTGCCCTGGCATAAGCCTAAGCCTAATCCCAAGTCTAAGCTTATGTGAAATTAGAGAAATGCCTCGCCATTGCCGCTTACGTTTTGTTTGAAAATTGAGGTCTTAATATAGTGCTTCATTGCCCATACCTGTGTCTGTTTGTAGCCGTTGTCGATCAGAGAGATGCAGGACTGGTTGATTTTTATATTCTACCTGTCCTATAGCCCTTTGTTCTTGAAATTTCGTTTTTTTCCACCTATTAATTTGAATAGATATTCTTTTATCCTTCACATATCATTGGTGAAAAAAAAAATTGTATTTTTAAGGGGAAATTCCATGAAAACTTTGGAAAATTCTTTGCTTCACCTTATAAAAGTATGAGATTAGAAGTGAGCTTAATGAACCGAGATCATAACGTCTATTCCTATGCCTGTTGGTTAAACTAATGATCTATTCGATCATTAATGTAATAGGCTTTCGTAGCGTTTACTACGTGAAGTGTAATTTGCTTGTGCATTTTATCTCATTAAGTGATGCTGTAGTTTTGTCTTCTTGGATAAGCTTTTGCCTTTGAATATGTAAATTTTTTTTTCCTGAATTAAGTTGCATTTATTTATGTTAAATTTACATTTAATTTAAATAAAATTTACATCAAAAATTATTAATGTAGGATATAACTAGGATTGAAAATGGGACTAGGATTGGTAATGGAGGGAGGAATCCATTCATTTTGAGACTATTTTCCAGCCTTCTCCTTTTTCTTGTTCCAATCTCCTAACCTTCCCACGTGCTCTAAGATAAGACGTCGATGTTTATAAATTTATTTACATATGTTTGTTATTTTCATAATGAATGGATATTGTATTATATTTTTGAAATATGTTGTTAAGTGATGATAATAAAGTAAAATCGTCACTCATTCAAAAAATATTGGTTGTTGAAGTGTTTCACTGTTCAAAGCGGTAGAATATATCGGTTTGCTTGTGCTCATATTCAGTAGACAGGTTTTAGAGGTTAAAAATATAGCTGTACCAATTCTTAAAGAAATGCCAATAAGTTAGTAAGCAACAACACATGAAAGGTATGATTTAAAAAGATGGTGAGTGCCGGTTAACACCTGTGCTGATTGCAAAGATCGCTGGTTATTGATGGTTTGGTTACTCGATCATAGGTTTTGTCCTCTCTCATCTACTGTTCCCATTAGAAGGTTTGGTTATGGTATCTGTAATATTACCTCGACGTACTTTCCAGGAGTCAACTTAAAAAGAACACGTTGCACCCGAAGAAGTAATAGCTACGGGATATGGTTAGCATTATAGAGGTCATATAAAAATATGAAGGTGGTTAAGCATGTTATCGGTAGTACTTTTGATAGCGCAGGTCGATTTCTTCATGTCATTCAGCAATTACCTAAGGTTACCTAGTCACATCGAATAAGTTTTACATCGCAATCTTTAAGGTATTTGCTTTTAGGTGATCCAAACTAGTGATCGTTTAGAGAGGAAACGGTGGAAATCTGAATGAAAGATGCGTCGATTCGGTGTTTTATTGCAATTTATTCGGCATAAACATTTCTTTATAACGACACCAATATTTTATGCAAATGCTTGTAAGATTATTTCTATTATATTCATTTTGAAAATTAAAGATTTTTTAAAATGTATCTTATTTTAAGGAAATGCTCGAATTAAGGATTTTCTGAATGTTTGAAGTTTTAAACGCTTCGTGGGTATTGATATATCGATTCAACATGTTGGGTGATTTAAAATGGTACACAAATTAAGTTGTGATTGTAACCGAATTAAAACTACGATTGACGTTTATATAAATCAACTGGATTTACGGAGAACCGAAATTTTTATATATTTATATATGGTCATGTGTGGAATTGTTTTCCAAATACCAGTTTGTTTCATATCTGTTTGAAAAGGATGAAGTATGGANATTATGGGAAGTGCGGTTAATCTAGGAATGGGATAGGTAACAGAACGGATCCATATTCTCTTTGCAATTCTTTGTTGATTTGCAGTAAAAATATTACAATCTAAAGTAACGTTTCGCAATTAAATTCATGATCGAATGAATCACTTTTTAGATTCAAAAAGCGGCGCAAATGGCAGGTATTCAACCGAAAATATTCTGTGATAATATCAGTGCTTCATTCAGAAAATTATTCAAAAAATTCAATATACAATCGACTGATTTTATACGCACTTCTGAGTTGAGACATCAACGTGTTGTAGAGGATGTTTGGGTAGGTATTCGCTTTCTTTCTTTTTATTTTAGAAAATATATTTTATGATATATAGTTGGCATATCTAATAATTTTCTTTTCATTTCTTGATCTTGCTACTCTACCTTATTACCTCTATCAGATTGCCTGAATCAGGTTCATCCTAAGACCATGATGAATTGTCTTCTCTGCACACATTTTGTTACGCTGTAACCGTCTTGCATCAAATGTTTTCATGATTGGAGTCTAATGATTACTCATTTAAATTTTTTTCAGAGGGGTATACTGGTTTATCGGTATAATTCCTCATTAACCGGTATAATTACCTGACAAGGTGAAAAACCGGAGCCAAAAACAATGAAAGAAAATCGCAACTGTTGGAGTTTTTCACAAACCATTACGAGTTTTGTGGATGCGTTCAGTGAGTGAGTGCATCAATCTATTTTAGCAAAGTCGAGTAGTGGGAACATCGATTTCAACATCTGACGTCTATTTCTTAATCTTGGAAACGTTCTTTCCAATTTGGATCAATAGAATCACGATCGACTGTAAATCGATCACATTTGAATCAAAGTTTTGTACATTATAGGATTCATAAAGAAGGCAAAATATACTGGATGGTATTCAACGATCGACGAGTGTTTTTATTCAGAGCAGGATGTGGAAGATGTTTGCATAAATGGAGCAAAAAAGAAGGTAATATATTTCGAGGCAATTGGTTTATTAATGGGATGTGGGAGGGGGAAAGGTTTCGTGATATAATAGAAGAATCTATCGGCAAGTCCATCACTGTCCACTTAGATAGGATCATATCACACAACGAGATCTTAGATGATCTATGCGGCTTTATTTCTATGTGATAATCTTTTATTTATTTATCAAATCTCAATAGTATTTAAGGAATGTTTTGCATTAATTTTTCTAAATTTAAAACTACTTTTTTATGCTCTTGAATAAAGGTTGATTTGTTGATCGACGTTTTTATTAGCGATCCGCTTCATATTTATAAATTTTTCATTGTTTAAATGGTATTGATATTGGTTGGTTGGGTGTAATTTTAATTGATGTCATATTATTGAAGGTATTATTCCTATATGGATGTTTTTTATTTAGAGGATAAGAATGATTGAGGATTGCTGTGTAGTTGAGTTTGATCGAATATTGATTTTCTTTAGTCGTTTCGGAACTCACCATTCTTAGAATCACTTTCTTCTATATAGCAATATCGTTAGTGATCCATTGTTAGTGATCATTGCTGTATACTTTCATTGCTTATCTTCATATTCTAGATCAATGCCTATTATTATATCTCTACTGTCCAAGTAACTCCGAATAGCAACCGTTTTGCAATAGGGGATTTGTATACCGTAATTATTGAGTGACGAGGTTTCCGTGATGAAATTTGCTATGGTTGTGGGAAGAAGTTTTTCCTGGTATATATAGGTAGGTAGGCGTTTTGATACCCATGTTTACTGTAGATTTGTAAGTCAACTCATTCGCCAGTCGAATGGATCGAAGAAGATAATTATGTTTTCGAAATATCGCAATTCTATAAGCCGATACGTCGTTGGCTTCTTGAAAATGGTGGGTATATATTATTCCTTTATTAATAGCGCATGGTCTTTTTATACATATATAAGTTTTTCTCTCTTCAAAATCTTGGAAACTTCCATGAATCTTGTCCTATTTTTTTAAGGAGGAGAGTGAAGGGGGTGCGGAAGACACTTGAGACATACAAAGTTATTGGTAGCACTTTGTATTGGATGACTGCTTCCTCTACCAGTGGGTAGTAATGTAAATTTGGGGATGTTTACTCACCAGCATTCTAACTCCGGTGACCGTATAGTATTTCGACTGGCCAGGTTATTTTTGGATCAGTTTTTAGGAAATATCACTTTCCGTTTCTTTTTTCTAAATATGCTTTATTATCATTTTTATTATAATTAAGGCATAAATAAAAGACAGCCGGCTGTGTTTTATTCATTTTAACTACACCTTTGACGCTGCCATCAACTTAAATAAAAGGCAGCTGGCTGTGTTTTATTTAAGTTACATCTTTAACGCTGCCCCAACTATGATCATAGATGTGAATGCATTTGCAGATGTGATTTTTCCAAAGCATTATTTACCAATTGCGTTACAATATCTTGATTTCGATGAGACGTTATCGATTTCAAGGGATAGAAAACGCCTCGAATGGGGTATTGCCGTACCTAATGACCACACTCAAACGGTTCGTTCATACTTTCATTCTATTTAAAATAACATAAAATACTTCTTGATTGTTGTAGTAGTGAGCCTTTGATGGTTTTTTTAAATCTTTTTTTATTTAGATTAAGTTATATTTTCTATTAAATAATGTAAGTTCTTCACCAAACAACCCGTTTTTGCACTGACGTCATTTTACGTCACACTACCTCAATGACCCACTAATTTAATGCATCTAGCATTCTAATAAAGCTCAGACCACTCCCTCTATGAGATCGTTTGTCTTTTATGTTTGCCGTTGTTGAGAAACGTTTCCGACTGGGAATGTTCCAAGTTTTCAAAGCCACAATTCTAAGATGACAATGCAGAGGAAGTACCCAATAATTTCGGAGGTAACTGACTTTACCCAAGATGACTTTACCGAATTACCCAATAATTTCGTAGGTAGCTGACTTTACCCAAGATGACTTTACCGAAGTACCCAAGATAGCTGACTTTAGAAGATATCGCTACAATGGACTGGCTGATAATGCTGCTGACCTGTACTATCAGGTTCAGTCGACCCATTTAAATTCCTGATTTATGCCTACTTATATATCTGTTTATGTCTATTCACCATAGGTAACGCTTTCTTTACCTTCTCAGGAACTCATTTTCACATCGTTTTGGATTGCACCATTCGTACGGTTGATTTATCCGTTTGGGATATAATTCGAGTGGATATTTGCAGATTTACGTATGGATGGATGCGTTGATGAACTATCTTACAGTGAGTGGATTCCCTAACTCACATCACGAATATTGGCCACCAACATGGCATATTATCGGCAAAGATATTTTGAAGTATGTTCTTGATGTCCATTTATTTGATCTATCCATCCTTAATTTTATATATACTAATCAATTGCCTAGGATGGCTATTTGTTGAAATTTTTTTCACTAATATTCAAATTCAGTACATCGCTTGATCTAGTCATTGGCATCTATAATTTCTTCTTATTCTAGTTGTTGCTCTCAAAGAATACTGAAGTTTATTTCATTTTCTTTAGTACATTTTTATGCAAATATACTGAGTGCGATCACAAGTAGTTATGGTCGATGCAATCATACTAAGAGAGAAGAAGTCTAACAGCTATTTCGTAGGAGTGTTTGGAAAGTCGACTGTTAGATGTGACCTTCCTATATATATTCGGTTGTCATAGTTTATCATCGTCGTTGTGTTAATATTCATGTACAATAATAATGTAAGATTTCATGCAGTCTTTTGGCCGGCGTTCCTCATGGCCGCTGAGTTGCCACTACCCGAGAAGTTGTTCGTGCACGCACATTGGCTTGTCGATGGTGTTAAGGTGTGAATTTAAACTTTTCGTAATTTCGCTAAACGAAAGATACCTTCATCGTGCAAAGGTGAATTGGGAAGAGGATTGAGTTTAATAAAGATTTTCAGCGCATTAAGGGGGAGCGGTGAGGTTTTTGCTTTAAAAAAAAGAGATTTAGATAGGTTTTTTTCTCATAAACCTTATTTTTCATGAAATATGGCAAATAAAATTTCATCCGCAATTTGTTGAAATAATTTTGGCTCACGAAGTCTGCTTAACACTTCCTGAAACAATCTGAGAATGGGGTGAGTGATCAATAAAATTATCAACTGCAAGAGTGCTGAAGTTTGAGATGACCAAGAAGTTAACTCATTTAACATTATAAGTCAAGTTTTGCGTATACTGGGGAAGAGGGAAAGTAAAAAAAAAGGGAAAATCAGTCACATTTGAAGGTGATTTCTACCTCCATAACTTGGAGAAAGATGGTGACGACCGGAAAGAAGAGGAGAAATAAAGAACACAAATTTGGTAATTACATATACAAATGGCATAGCGCTTTCAACCCCTCTATGGAAGAATACCTCAGTTGTATTCAAATGTATTGTAGATGTCGAAAAGCATCGGCAACATTGTGGATCCACTCATCGTGGCCGAAACATTAACAGTTGACGGTTTGAGGTATTTTCTGCTTCGACAAGGTAAACCACAAGATGATGGAAGTAAGCAAATTTTTAATTATATCGGCTTTTTTCTATCTACTTTTACATGTTTAACGTCGTCAGATAGTGTTAAATTGAAGACTAGAGTTATATAAGCATGTGTGAGTATTAGTGGAATTTTCTCACCCAGCTTACCTAAATTTTCCCAAAAAGTACCCAAATTCCATGAAGGAAATTAATTTTTTTTCGAAGTTTATTAGGTAATTTCAGAAAATGCTAAGTTTTCGTTGCATTGATCGAATGCAGTCGCGATCACGATCGCAGCCGAATCTAGGTGGGCGGCATGCAAACCAATTGCCATTGCAATTGCATTCTAACTGGTCTACTAGTAATAGTATTTCGATTTTAGATTTTACAATGGTTAAAGCGGTGAACGTTGTGAATACCGAATTGGTGAATAGTCTTGGAAATCTCTTGCAAAGAGCATGCGTCGAAAAGTTGAATCCCGAGAAGATTTATCCATCTTTTAGCGATCGGATTATGCGAAACGAATTCGTTGAACCTGCCGTTGCACTTATTGAAAATCTCAATAATCTACGTGGTATTTTTATACTTTTCTCGTTATTAAAGAAAATAGATTTCGTGAATTCTGAATGGAAACCTCGTCGACGATTAAAATTCCGCTCTTTTCTTCCTGTTTCAGTGGTGTGAGCTACCTTTTAGAACGGGAACTTAGTGTATATTATTTTGCCAATTCGAAGCGAAAACACTGTATGATAGTAGGCAGTTCTGCTGAAATGTGTTGAACGGAATGCCATCCGTCAATCGTTATAGGGGCGGAAGAAACAGGAAGAGTTTTCTCCATCTTATTTTCCCCATCTCGTTCCACATGAATATAATTGATTAGAGCGTAGCAATTCTATCAATATTGTTGTATGGGTGCCCATTTCATAGATGTGGGAAAATGTAATACGTGGTCCGAGAGTAGGATCTACAGAAGAGTCGTTACAAGTTTAGATGATGGGAAGCGTTCGGTATATCGCATTTTACCATTTATAAGCCCAGGGTTTATATTATCTGCAACTTCTAAAATGGACATACAGTCGAAGTCAGCTTACATCATTCACGAATTTTTAAGTAGATGATGAGAAAGGATGGGCTATAGCGTTCGAAGCCTTCGAAAAGTGACTAAAGGGGACTTATGAAGGGGGTTGAAAAGATTACCCATGAGCGGTTTCAACTGTTAAGGCGCATTGACTCCTAATTTCCAAGCAATGCATTTATATTTATATTTTATATTTATATTTATTAACCAACATTTCTCTCTGAGAATCCAGGACCATCGTTTTCAGATCAACTAGCATAGAAACCCCATTTACTCTTTCTTCTTGCTGATCGAAAGCCGTCTGCCTATGTTATGTTATATTAATTTACGCTTTGAAATCATTGGCAAACGCTAATTACTTTTCAGTGAAATGCACAAAACATTTTGATGATATAATGATATATAAAGCATTAGAAGAAATAAGCGCTGTTGTACGTCAGGCGAATGCTTTCTTTCAAATGTATGAACCATGGAAACTTGAACAAGGCGAACAGGTATTATTTTATTCATATTTTTTTGATTATCAGCTTGTAATAGCTTCTTTGTTTGACAGCTAAATGATAGTCTAAGCATCGAATGCCTTTGTTCGCTTTGGGTGGCAAATGTTTGCTGCTTTTATTTTACTTATTTTTATGGTCTTACGTGTTTTAGAGGAGTTTGTTTACTATCGAAAGTTTGTTTACTATCGTTGATGAATTTATGATATGGCGCAACACCTTTACGTTATAAACAATATCGAATTAAATTGGGGGAAGGGGGGGGTAAGATTATGTAAAATTGGTTTTTAGGAACATGCTGTCCTATGCATATTTCGTACAGATATTTTTTAAGGATTCAATTTTTTTCAACAATACTGCCATACCTCCTCGTCTTTTTCTCTCATTCAAAAATTCCGAGAGTAGAAGTAAGAGCCATTTCAATATTCGTGTCCCTTAAAAACTCAGGCAAATTTATATCTTCAGGGGTTGTTCAAGGTGTGCGATGCGATTTATGCCCGTCTTTTATAATATTCACTGGGCTCATTCTACCTTCGCACAAATAGACACGAATAGTGAAATGATTTATATTTAAGAGAGAGTTTCATTTTTAGCTTTCGACGATCCTTTATATTGTATATGAAACGATACGCATTTGTGGTATTTTATTGCAACCGGTTGTGCCGGATTATGCGAATAAACTACTGACAAGGTATGGCTTTATACTTTACTTAGAAAATGGTGGTTTTGATTTAACAGTTTTTTAATTCCTTTAACGAAGGTCTTGATAACTTGTTGCAAATCCATTGTGCAGTTGACAGAACCACCTTCCTACATTATCTAGGATATGAGTGGCATATAAGTATCTATTATGTTGTTCAAGTGTTCATCTTTTTTCTTTTCGGGGTGAACTAGGTTTCGTTTTCTATTCTCGTGACGAACTTGATCCGGTATTTAAGGTTAATGGGAGGGTGGGGGGGGGGAGGGGAGAATTGTTTATCAAAGATAATTGGATAATTAGTTTTTAGATTGGGAGTTCCCACTGATAAACGCGGCTTGGAGATGGCCATTTTCGGTGACGGCTCTAGTATGGGAAGGCGGTTGTCGCCCACTCAAGAACCGGTTATGCGGCGTATCAAACTGATAGAAACGTCTAATCAATGAGTATAAAAGGAGACTCCATCCTTGCTGACACCGTGAAACTATTCTGGATGAAGTGAATTCCCGGTTTCGACGCAGATTAGTGGACAAGGCTTGAAGGCGACTAATTAAAGGTGAAAGCTAGAATTACTCTTAGGTGAAATGCCGTTTACCTGTGGTTACTGCGTTTGTAGTTAGAGATGGGAGAGGATAAGAATTGAGAAACACCTCAGGTAACGGGATCTGGTTGGTTCGAAGTCCGACTTGTCTAGCAGTGAATAAGTCGGCCTTCTAAGTGATCGCCCAATTCGGCGACACTCTTCTCCTTAGTTGTTCATGTTAGGCAATAAATGTTGTCAGTTGTTGCCAATATTGTAATATTATAATGTTCTTGGTCAGTTACTGGTATAGACCCTCATATCGACAAAACTTATGTCATTGTCTTCAAGTTTTTTGCCTGGAAAAAACATTGTGGAAGTTCCATCTGTCCACCCGTATATTTTATTCTCGACCTCTGTTTGTAACGATCAAGATTACATTGAAGGGGGTTTTCTAAGCGATTGTTTCAAAATAAACAATAAACCTAACCCCCCCCCCCCGTCCTGTACAAATTCAGTGTCCCGCGATCTCTAAATTCGCCGCCTTACTCGACCTCACGATCTTCATAGCTCGTAATTCGTTGAAGTCAGAGAGTGGATTCCTAGAAATACACAAATTAGTGCATTGGATGGCTTTATTTTATACCGATATAAGTTTTAATAGTACTTTTATGTTCTTTGCTTAGTGCCCAGTGGTGACAAATACTTATACTTTGTTACTGTTATTCTACATGACGTTCGATACGATATGCGCTCTCCTTAAGAGTAAAATAAACGTCCATCCACTGAAAAATATGCTAGCAGTATAAAACTTCTTGCAACACAAAATCTTCATTATGGTTTGCAGTAAAATCGTTGCAACAATCTTGAAAATAATAAATTTCAATATAGAAACGTATAAGAAGAGATATCAGCAATAATGGCTTCCCCGTTACAACTTCAGCAGTGGTTAAGAATGAATAAAGTGCGTGCCACTTTTTACCCACATCGCCCCCACTATTCTAGTTTGGTAATGCGAGGGACGATCGAGTGATCGTACTCGAAAGAGGTAGAGAGTCAGCGCAGTGATACTCAAAAGTTGAGAAATAATCGGTGTGGTGACATTTAATCGACAAAAGAACCGACGCTGCGGTAATAATGGCCTGGGGAGGGGGGGGGAGGGGGGGAATCGCTATGGTGTTGCTCGGGAGGGGAGAGGAGTCATTGCAGTGCCGTTCAAGTCAGCAGGAAGGAGCGGAAGGGGGAGGTGGGGGGGTGGGAGTGGGGGGGNAAGCAACGACCAAAGGAAGAAAAGTCAATGAACTCAAAGTTTCAAACATTTGTTTTTCTATCCGAACAATTCACGTAGAAAGAAAACGCAAACTCTATTTAACTATACACACCTCAATCTATGAACCAAAAACCATCTACTCTGCCTCCTCCGACGTTAGATGTCTTTACTTATCAACTAGCTACTTATTACTAAAGAAAAAGAAAGCAGTTAATGACCATAGAAGCAGAAAACTTAATCATCACCTTTCTTAATAATCTTCTTTAATCATAGTCGAGGAAAAGGTAACGGGGAGTGGAAAAAATCCTCTCAAATATGAAAAATTTCTTAAAATCCTGCCTAAAACTGACTCTCTACTCGTACGTCTAAAAATGAAGAAAGGTTTACCTTCTTCCATTTGTTGCTCCTCCTCGTCGTTGTCTTCTTCATCCTCCTCAATGTTGATTTCATCGGGATTTTCAGTGACACTCATCTGTGCAGTTTTGCCCTCACCACGAACGAAGCGAATATTCGCACCGGCGATCACATTCTTCACTGCACCACTACCTTCTTCTTCAGCAATCTTCTGAGCACGTGCTTCCAATACAGCCATACTGTCACCTGCCGTACCTGCTGAAATATTAGATAGGATGAGACCAAAATGGAAATGCATTGTGGCGGACAGCGTGCACAACGTTCGATAATCCGGCCTATCAAGTGATCTATCAAGATAGCCCCTTGAAAAGGTGAGGAACAATCCAAATCCGACCCGTCACCCTTGAGTTGTGGATGACGGCTAATACTTGTTCCAATAACACTCTACACCCCTCTCACAACCCTCTTTCATTAGTTGAATCATAAATAATTACCTAAACGAACTGCGGTATCAGCTAATCACCTCGACCATACTTATACAGTCTCCAAATATAATGCATACCTACCATACATGACAACAAACAACACCGGAAGTAGTCTCTTTGACTTCAACTTTAAGCTGAATAAACTTGACCCTTGCTGCACAACAAAAAGCAAAATTATTACAAAAAGATAAATTATATCTGAAAAAAAAAGCAGAATAAAAAAGTGACACAATATCACTAAAATAAAAAATAAATATTAGAAGAAAATCTGCCGACCACAAAGCAATAAGGCAACCATATAACTCACGTTCAGCAACATCAGTAGTGGCAAGCATTTGTGCACTCATTACGTTTACACTTGTATTGTATGTAGCCTGTACAGCACGTTTTATGCGTAGCATTTCTCTTACTGTGTCCTCATTTCCATGCTTCACTTCAAACTCTTTCCACGTCTCCCAAAATTGTATCTGCACCTGAAAGATATTCACATCTAATTCACTATCAACTAAAAACATTGCAATAATCACACTTGAAATCTATTAATTTTATTCACCATGTAAACAACGACTAATCATTTAATAAAGATATATAAAAATTATCAAAGAGTTACGTAAAATCTTACACAAAGTAAATATTTTATAAAAATAAATGTTACAGTTCGATACGATATGCGCTCTCCTTAAGAGTAAAATAAACGTTCATTCATTAAAAAATATGCTAGCAGTATAAAACTTCTTGCAACACAAAATCTTCATTATGGTTTGCAGTAAAATCGTTGCAACAATCTTGAAAATAATAAATTTCAATATAGAAACGTATAAGAAGAGATATCAGCAATAATGGCTTCCTCGTTACAACTTCAGCAGTGGTTAAGAATGAATAAAGTGCGTGCCACTTTTTACCCACATCGCCCCCACTATTCTAGTTTGGTAATGCGAGGGACGATCGAGTGATCGTACTCGAAAGAGGTAGAGAGTCAGCGCAGTGATACTCAAAAGTTGAGAAATAATCGGTGTGGTGACATTTAATCGACAAAAGAACCGACGCTGCGGTAATAATGGCCTGGGGAGGGGAGGGGGGGGGAGATCGCAACCCTTCACAACTCCCTTCCCTAATTAACTTCATGGCCATCCTTTTAATACTGCCAAATGAACACAACGGTTTCTGAGTAAATCCTCATTGAGTGTCATCCTTTGCCAATGAACCCAATACTCCTGACGGAACTTCTCGTGTCTCAATATCTGAAATATTTAAAAAATCACGTCACTTTTCAACAAAAAAAAAACATCAACCTGAATATCCACAAAAACTGTTGACTCTTCAATTCATAATGGACGCAGTTCAATCCAAAATGAATATTCGGAGACAAGTTAATTTCTCCAAATAAAAGTAACAGCAACTTCTACCACCAACGAAAGGGTGGCTGCTACTCTTTTTTATCTTCCACCTATGCAACAGTCGATTAATGAGAACGGAGGTTTACACCGATCAAAGGTGCACACTGTAGAGGTGATATAAAGGTTATATAACCGCATCGCTGTCTACTGCAAATGCGATCTTTGCACTTCAAAGGGGAGAAAAAAAACAGCCAAAATATGGCCAAGAAGCGAATTAGCGATTTGTTAGTATATATAAACAATCTGTGAATTGCTCTTCATTCTTGAAAAACGGGTTTCATTCGGTCTAAATAAAGCAACGACCAAAGGAAGAAAAGTCAATGAACTCAAAGTTTCAAACATTTGTTTTTCTATCCGAACAATTCACGTAGAAAGAAAACGCAAACTCTATTTAACTATACACACCTCAATCTATGAACCAAAAACCATCTACTCTGCCTCCTCCGACGTTAGATGTCTTTACTTATCAACTAGCTACTTATTACTAAAGAAAAAGAAAGCAGTTAATGACCATAGAAGCAGAAAACTTAATCATCACCTTTCTTAATAATCTTCTTTAATCATAGTCGAGGAAAAGGTAACGGGGAGTGGAAAAAATCCTCTCAAATATGAAAAATTTCTTAAAATCCTGCCTAAAACTGACTCTCTACTCGTACGTCTAAAAATGAAGAAAGGTTTACCTTCTTCCATTTGTTGCTCCTCCTCGTCGTTGTCTTCTTCATCCTCCTCAATGTTGATTTCATCGGGATTTTCAGTGACACTCATCTGTGCAGTTTTGCCCTCACCACGAACGAAGCGAATATTCGCACCGGCGATCACATTCTTCACTGCACCACTACCTTCTTCTTCAGCAATCTTCTGAGCACGTGCTTCCAATACAGCCATACTGTCACCTGCCGTACCTGCTGAAATATTAGATAGGATGAGACCAAAATGGAAATGCATTGTGGCGGATCATTCTAAGCAAAATATGAACTTACACGAGGATCGCAAATCTCAGAGCAGTGTGCATAAATAGCACGTGCTCGATCAATCTCACCCAATGATCTCTCCATTTCAGCGAATCTTATACTCATTTCCCTGAAGTTAATTTTATAAGCCATTTTAATATTTCTCCTAGCTAGTGCCCTTCTCAACATAATTAATCAACACCACTAAAAAAATTAACAACTGAAACAAACTGCAAAAACACAAAAATATATATGTAAATGATCGAAACCTTTGAATAATACAAGCAATCAGACAAGATTCGAGCAGGTACTGTGGAAAGAGACTGTCGGAATGTACCGCCAATCTCTTCCCATTTCATTGTAAACAAAGGAAACAGGACAACAGAAAAGAGAAAATACATAATGCATGGTGTCGGACTCGATAAGTTGTAATGATAATCTAACTTAATGAGGTAATTAAAAGCATTCTACTGCAAAATATCACCCATCGTACATTCAATACTGAAGTCTTAGAAGGAAAATTATATGAAATCACTCCAACGAGAGTATGAGTGAGCAATGCAAAAAAAAAATAAAAATAAAAATAAAAAATAAAAACAAGCAAGGATATTAGACTTACTCATCGCAAACTTTGGTGGACATGTTTCCAGACACTGCTCGAAGAGGTCACGAGCTCGTTCCAACTTCTTACCACCCTAAATAACCTCATATAAATATTAAACATTACAATATTCTGTACATTTAAAAACCGCTATTTTGAGATTCTATTACGGCAGGTGCATTGAAACTCCAAATTCTAGAAACCCCCCCCCTCCCTCCGGGAGAAAATCAAATTCAAATCTGATGTTCTAATCACCTTCGATCACTAAACATCCCACCTTAGAAATGATCACCGGCCAAAAGTTTTAATGTTGGGCAATACTGTTCGAGAGTGCAATAATTAATGCACAAATCTCTTATTAAATACATATATTCATCAGTGCTTAGCAATGTTGCAAACTCGTTATCGGATCCAATTTTCAAAGGTGAAAAAATATGTTGCAAAATTATACTAAATAAATAAATAAATAAACAAAGAGTGAAATACTGAAAATAAATATTTTTATTTTAAGAAAATTTGCACTCCTCCATATACACTCAAGTCATATAATTACATTACGTATGTACCTTACTTTATCAAACGACTGATAATATCAACGATAACCACTGTTAATAGGTAATAGCAATCACTCTAAAAATGATTATAACAGAGGCCCTGAATCACTCTAATCAGCAGGCAAAGAAACAAACACAAGTATAAACTCCATCCCCTATAAAAGCATCTCTATTCTATAATAGAAGATTATATCGAGGATGTTGAAGAAATGCATTAACGAAAACATAAAAAGAGGACTTACATATCTTTTAAGGAATTTTGTAAGATAAACAGTCCAAATTTCGTTGACCACTGGCCACTTGAACAATGCAATCCCTTTCTCATATGCCTGAATATATGATGACCACATATCGAGATCCATTGTAATAATGAAGCATTTCATAGTAAATATATTTAAAATATTTAAAAACCTTGGCAGATGAAAACTTCGTGAACTTTTCCAACTGAAAGAAAAAGATTCACCCCCCCTTCTCTCACCTTATACGCTTAAAATGATACCCGCATAAACCTCTAAGCAGAATATATTCCCGGCATCATAAGACGATAGCACCCCACATCACCTTTACTTATCATATTTTTTTATGAAATATTTTAGCAACTGTGGCACAACATGACAGACACCTCTGAAAAATACAACAAATGGACCAAAACATCAACGTGATGTGTGGCAGCTAGATGTTTTCCTTATTGACAACCACCCTAAAGTTTGCTGCAATAAATACTGATATCATAGGAAAAATACAAACCTTAAATGAATTCTCAAAGAATTCATTCTCGTCAAGAAATTTTGCATAGTTGATAATAATTTGTGGTGTTGCGATTCGAAGATCGATAATTCGTTCATATACTGCTTGACAACTCTCCAATGTGCCAAATGCTTCTTCAATATCCGCATACAATGACCATACCTGTACAATACCACACACGTTGTTACACCTTCATCGAAACAAAATCAGCTCAATAAATTCAATTCCAATTCTTCCACTTTACTTAACTATATGCTCATTTGCCCTCGTTATCTGATAAGTAAAACAATAAACAAGCATTTAAATAAATATTGCTAATGCACTATAGGCGGCCAAAAACGGTTGCCCTTTTCCAATCCATATAAGGAACGCAGAGATGAATATTCACAATAAAAGGCGAGTGTATCTCAAAATCGGAGTAAAGAAAGTTCAAATAATAATTTCCTTTGATATACCGTTTATTTCAAGGAAATAACAATGGATAATTCTAAAGATTAACTGATATACTTCTAAGAAAAAATAAAAATTCACTATTACAAATAAAATATAGTGCAAATGAACAACTCACAAAAAAGACCCCATTAAAGAAACGTGGAAAATAATAATAGCAGAAAGTAAAGAATAGCATCAGTCGTTGCCATACCCCTATCGTATGCTGATGAAGAACCTCACGAAAATGAAGCCGGACTAACTGACCTTGAGGGATTTATAAACCCTATATTGCACCGGTTCCGAGTCGTCGAAATAATGACTGCGACGAGGTGGTGCCGCCGTTGCACGTTGCATCAATTTCCTTGCACGCTCTGGCTCTCTAGAACAAACAACCAAACTCACTTCTTGGCATAGATCTTCCTAACATCTGCACTATTTGAACTCGACATATACTCAGGTATGGTTAATTACAGTCGGAAGTGATCGTATTTTGTTGTTTAACATAAATAAAAGAAGGTGCACGTCCTACCTTCCAATCCTAAGTAAGTCACTGCAACTTTCTAGCTCTACTCCATGCCATGACCAGCTTATATGTGCCCTAGCTATTATGTTTCTTCTCAATCTCTATTCTCCTCAACTTTCAGTTTTATGTTGATAGCAAAGTCATGTCATACATAATATGTAAGCGTGAGGCTGACAGGTCTCTACTCAGCGACAATTCGTCCCATTCGCCAGCAGTTCACTTGATTCACCAAAAAGCGGAATCGAACACTTAATAAATGAACTAATAAACGAACATAAAAATGCTTGAAAAATTAGCGTCGAAAAAAAGCGAATAAAATGGCCAAAAAGACTTTTTAAAGCCAAAGAAATCAATTAATAAAAAAAAACAAAAAAAAAAACAAACCTATGACGAAGCTCAAATTCAGCGTATTCGCACCAAACAGTTGCCAAATCGTCCACTTTACAATAGGCTGGCTCTAAACCTTTCTCGAATATTGCTCGAGCCTGAAAACATTCATTTATGATGGATTTGGAAACGCAACGGAACCAGCTATATGCAAAAAAAAAAGAGAAGTGATCACCACAACTAAATCCAACAGTGCATTTAAACATCCAAAAAAGGAAAAGCGGATATGATCAAAGAAAAAAAAATCAAAAACTTGCTTTCAAATATGATTAAAGAAACGCTTTCAAATGAAATTTGTTCTCTAGATAGTGAAGAATGTCGCATCTAATACGACTATATCAAACCTCTTTCAGTAAAAAAAACGAATCTATTCGCGCTGAATTTTCACTACGAAGCTTTTGTGAATAAATAAATAAAAAATATTACAAACGACTAACATCGCTAAGTTGCTTTTCTCGTTCATAAAACTTTGCAAAACTGATCCATATACTCGACAGTTTACCCGTTTGAAATTTCGGTTGTACAGTTCGTACTGCCTCCTCATAGGTTTCCACTTGCTGAAATATTACTTCTTTTATCTAATTCACAAACATCAACACTAATAAATCACTCATTCCAAAGCACATAATAATTTGATTGCGAATTTAAAAAAAATAAACATTTATAAATATTGCAATTTAAATAAATAAAGATAAATAATAAAACAATGAAAACGTTTAATAGATAAACGTTCCACTATTTAATAACTATTAAAACTGTTCAAAAAAGCTTCAAATAAAATATTCAAACAGTAATTTTAACACTCATCAGTTGCAGAAACAAGGAAGTAAGCGACCAACTAACAGCACCTTTACGAACGTAAAAGACTAGTCAGTGATTACATAACAAGCGTGATATAAACTTCCTTAACCTCTTATAATTACATATGTAAAATTCTATACATTTATTGAAACGCGTAAATTACGCTTGCCAAGTTGATTAAGTTTGAAGAACCTAAACTCCAACATTACTTCGCCTAAGTTTCTGCTTTAAAATCAAGCAAATCGCTATTAAATGAGGAGTAATCACACTCTTTACAATGAAATATGCAATACAATGGAAGACAACAGCATATAAATTCTAAAGAAGTTTATCACCTTGATCTTATTTCCTTCATAAAGCTGTACACGATTAAGCCATTCATGTGCATTGTGTGGATTCTGTCGCAACAACACACTATTCAATAGCAGTGGTCGACGATCCATTAAGTGTTCAAACCTGTAATAGAGGTAAAATGCAAAGGTATGGCGGAAACAACTTCTTAGATAGCCCCAATCCCACATATTGATGTGTTACAACTATCTAGTGAATTGCTGAACAGAATGAGGTCATGAAAAAGCATCAAAAAGGTCTCTTGTTGACCAACTAATAAACGAATTCCTTCGCTTTCTTAGCTCATAACCTATGCTATTATTAAAGAAAACCATTCAGTCCCCTAAGATTTCTACTGCCATAGTTTTGGTGGAGCACAATATCAGAAAATATATTTAAGGCCCCTAAAAATAGGTCATGTCTCCGAACACTTTTTGGGAAAAGAACATACTAAAGAGGGGGGAAGGGGAATAATTATGAGGAAAATATGTTCGAGAGAGTTTACGGTGGGAAGTGAATGGATTATTCAGCAGCCAATCATTGTGGTCTTCTCTGTTTCAGGAACGAAGCTTTCGAAACGCTTAAAAATATAAATATACTCTTTTTTTAATACCCTTTCACTGAAGTTTATAAAGAACTTATATCTAATCGACGACCCTTTCTTAAGAATTTTATACTGTCACCAAGTGCTTAGTAAAAGCTAAATTTTGGGCTTAAAATAAACAAGCATCAAGTCTAAGAGATCCAATGACAAGTTTCGAGCTCGAACTACATAGCCCGAACCCAAATACACAACTAACAAGACTCATACCTCGCAAAAAGAAGCTCGAGCTCAAGTTGTTGATCTTCGTCAGCAGCTTCTTCTGCATCCATTTCGTCCATTTTCGATGCTGTTGCACGCTCCGCAAATTTTGCATATGCATCGAAAATCTGTGTAAAATCTCGTACTGTTTTGACCGAAACTATTGCCTCTTCGTATACATCACGAGCCTAAACACAAACATATTCATAAATTAAGATGAAAAAGTTACTGAATTTAAACTTTTTGAAAAAAGGGTTGGAAAATCCTTGGGATTGGAAAAATTCGGAAAGTGAAAACTAAAAAAATGAGCAACAGAAACAGAAAAATTTAAAATCATTGAACAACAAAAAAGTAACAAAAAAAAAAATTAAAAATTACTAAATCATAAAAGACTAATCAAACCTTTTTTTTACTTTGAAAACATACCTAAAAAATATGTAATCTTTCATTCATCTCATCGTACCTAAAAAATATGTAATCTTTCATTCATCTCATCGTTATATAATGCAAGATATATTAAAGAAAAGCAAATAGAATTGCAATCGAAATTTACCTTCTCAAAATGGGCTGCTCGAATATAGTATTCGGCAAGTGCACACCACAAAACACCCACTTGGTCACTGTACCTAAAACATATCCCGTATTTCAGTCTGTGCACTAAAGTGCTTAGAAATAACATCGCTTCCTTTATGAACAAAGATTAAGAAAAAGAAAGAAAAGAGGCCATCTTTGAGGCATCAGCATTATAAAATTGAATGAACTCTGCCTATTTCAAAGATTATTTAATTGAATAAAAATTCTACAAACAATTTCATGAAAGGGAATAAAATAATAAGATCCTACAAATAATCTTATGAAAGGAATTATTATAATAATACAAACGAATTTCCCTAATCAACTTTCAGGGGTCAAAAGAAGGATTTATACAATACAGTAATCTTCGAGCATTTCCTAATGCTAAAATACTACAATACCATATTAATTTCCAAGTGCTAAAAAATACCACACTAATACCATATTATATTACTTTACCTTTAAGAGCAAAAATTATGGTCACCAAAATTATACTTTATTATTTTCTTACAACATACTACCGCCTTATATCTTTTCTAGAATTACATCAGCCTGAAATTTTGATTCTTCATCTCCTATCCATCCTTTTCTTCACGAAAAGAAAAAAAGGCTAGACCACTCTTACTAGATATATGAGGCAACTTGAAACACCACAGGAACAACTCACATACAAAACATCAAAAAGAATAATAAAAAAAGAAACATAATCAAACCTTTGGATGCCTTGTCGAATGATAGAATCAACGTTCAGCGAATGCACTTTATTTGGATTTTTTGATATCAATTCACAGAGTTCTGTCCACAACTGAAACAGCAATAATACACGAAATTCGAACGCCATTCTAGAATGGTAAAACAAACTAAACTATATTTAAACTGGCAAAGATAACGTTGATAAATCATAAACGAAAACCTTTTGGCAGACAAAAACCAATCCCTATATATTCACTTTTAAAGGAGAATATACATTTCTGAAGAAAAATATTTGTTTTTGAATGAAACTAAGTAATCAAGTATCCATAAACCTGCCTATAATATAGCGAAAGACCTTCATAGTTTCCCTAGAGTGAAGAAAACTAGTCAGTTACTCAGAATTAAAGAAATTACATTTAAATTCCCATTTAATTTCCGGTTAATTTAAGGATGACCTTATTCCTTTGCAAGTAAGTAATACTTATTCCAAATACAGTAATATGGAAATGACCTGATGTGTTGTTTTACCATGTTCAGATACAAGTTTATCATCATTGACCAATATCGCCAATTGCTGTGCTGCATCATCCAAACGATCTATCTCACGCAGATATTCCACAAAGTCTTCACGATATTTGGGCATCAACTTGAGATACCTTCAAACATTTATCAACAATGCATCACTCCCGCTTCCATTCACAAACACTCTTAGATATTTATAATTTCTAAGCCCAAATATAACCAAACTTTTAAATCCCCCCTCCCCCCTCTCCCTTATAACAAAACATTTCACTCCCTCTCACTATTATTAATTCATACTACCCCCTAGTACCATCACATTAAATAAAGAAATGATCATCAAATTTAATCAACATTTTGCTGACCACATTTTACAATAAAAAAACCTTCCCAACAAAAAAAAAAAACCCGCACAAATGAGAAAATACAAAAAGGAAGCAAAGAATAAGTTACCCCTCTTCCTTTATTATTTGTAAAATATCAAAGAAAATAGAACTGGCAATAAATTCTGCAATTATTTGCATACTTGACAACGATCCAACAACACAACAAAATTCTTCACGAATGAGAAGCGAAGAAAAAGAATCTATAGAACTCCCTAATAAAGAAGGAAAAACGCTTCTCAACATTCAGCTCTTAAAGAAAGCAACCTTCTATAAACTCGAATCGTAGTCTCTGGTATAGCGTGACTCGTTACGAACTTAATATATATTGGCCATATTCTTTCGTGTTGTGTAACTGGAAGAGCACGTAATGCACGATCAAACACTCGTCTTGTATCGGTTATTAAACGTTGTTGAGTCATCAATTCGCAGTAATCCATCCAAATACGTGGCATCTGCAGTAATACCCTCTCATCGTATATCGATTACATCGATGCAGGCTAAAGAAACCTGAGAAAGAACAATCCAGTCTAGAGATTTCAATAACTCATCCCACTTAAAACACAGAGGAGGGGGGGGGGGTCCACTGCAATATCATATGACCTAGAAATGGGAGCAAGCGCTACAGCATGGAAGGGCTCGAACGACAAGCTAAAATGCTCCACGCCTGAAATGTGTTCAACACAGTTGCGGCGGTGCAGTGCAAAGGTCCTTATTATTTTCTCGTTAACGACGACCAGGACGTCGAACTATTTTTCCCATTGAGATTAGTACCCAACCCCGCTATTTCGGTGAGTGGATCCTGACTCAAAAATTTTCTCTCGGCTACGATCCTACAACCTTTAAGTCAGAGTCGATGAAGTTTACTTCAAAAGATAGAAACAAGCAAACGCACCTTATGCATGAATACTAGAGCTCGTTCGTAAACGTTGTTTAGACGCTGATATGCTGCATCAGTCGGACACTTATCAGCAATCTGTTTCCGTCTGAACCGTAGGTAATTGTACCTACAAAGAATATTTCCTTTAGTAAGCTCTATAAAAACATCCCTTTCATGATTGCATAGTTGGCTATTTAGAAGGTAACCAATTTCATCTGTTAAAGATCATAATAAAAATTCAAAAAAAAAAAAAAAATTCAAAGCATTTAAGCTAGAAAATGACCTGAGTGGTTGTGAATACCCCAAAACAACTTGGATCTGATTGTTCAACAATTCAGGATTTCCGAGCTTTTTTGTTGATAAAAACCTATTATTAACTTAAAACTTTGTACATCAAGAATCTCTAAAGAACTTTAAAAAACAATAAGCATCTGACGTTGCATTAAATAAATACAATAAAAAGGCGCCTTGGTGCAAAATTACGGTCACCTAGTTAAACAATAGTAACTGATGTTACTTGAAGGTCTCAAGCCTCCCGCCGCCCTCTCAAACTCGAGGTTCCCGAGCTCACGTGATCACTTTAGCTTTGAAGCTTCATGAACTCATGTGAGCATACCTTTCACCTAAAAAGCCTCTGAACTCTGAGTTTTCTTCCACCTCGGTGGTTTTAGCCAACAATCACAACCAGAAAAATAATGCCGTATAGAGTGATGATGAAAAGCCTCTTCCTAATTTCCATTCCCAAAAGATTTTGTTCTCTACAGGGGAACCCTAATGTCCTTTCTGCGTCGAAGTCTACACATACTTCATGAAAAAAAAAAATCTCAATACTTCCCGGCTCATTTCCTACCAATCAATGATATCAACCGAATATAATTCCCGGGTCATCAACCCGTCAAAACCTAAAAACATATTCCTTAAGCAAATTTTTCCCAAAAGATATAAATAAACTTTTTATATGGTGCAAATACAATAAAAAGAATAAATAAATCCAATTTCTTCTCAAATAAGTTAAACGAATGATGGTTACTACCGGCAAAAAGCATCACAAAGCAGATCAGAAAGATAAAGTTTACTTACCATAGTTTATAGCTTCCAGGAAGTTCTTTGAGTGCTCTCTCATATACAATGTTGATTTGCTTCAATGGTGCTTTACACTTCTTTTTATGTTCAACGTAGCGCAACCAACACCGTAAAGAGAACGGGTTTCGAAGGATGTTTTCTTCAAAGCCCACATCTTCGTCCTCCTATAAAAAGAAACTCCTTTCAGACTCTTCAACAATCCAAGACGAACTCAAATAACTATATTGGAAGTATAATCAATAGGTAACTTCGATCAAAGGGACTCTCCAAGGGATGAGGAGAGGGGAGAGATGGTCGGATATGGATCACGCCCATACTAACTTCAATCACATCTCTTTTCCGAGCATATAATGATTAATGATTTCTTCCGAAATAAAATATTTATACCGACATATAAATAACTTTTTCGGGTCCCAATATCTCTAAATTTATATATTACTTCCTTATAGTCGAAAATATATTCCATTTCTCGATGAAATTCACTTTGAACTGTTAATGTTTTGACTTAGAGGCATATCTAACTTACTATTGAAATTCATTTTACATTAAAGTTGTGATTGACAAACGATACTAAATAATAAATGTAAAACAAAGATATAATAATAAATAAATAAAGATATAACAAACAAGATAAAGATAAAAGATACAACTGGATACAAGATATAATAAAATAATAAACAATAAAGGTACAAAAATGAAAAATTCTACGAGAAATAGACCAATTTAGATCAACCAACACAGAAAATGAGCTAAATTTCTTCGGTTCAATGACAGATGGGCTTCGTGCAAAAAAAGCAGAAAATCATTTTAAAAAATCGGTGCCATCACCATCACATATAAAGGCGCATCTGCAGCAATGATGTTTCAAACGGCGACAGCACTCAACCTTCCCAAGCTTTACAGCCTCCTCTCCTTCGTAACCCTCAACTGCATCAAGAAGCTTGGGAAAATAAAAAACACTTTTCGCAGTTCCCGAAACACGGTGGCCAACTTCATTTTTCTCCTCGGGTAAATCCGAACTTTACAGTATTAAAAAATTTATACAGCTAACAATAAAATGCAACTTACAAGTACAACAGTAGTAGTTCTAGGAGTTGCCTCACCCATCGAGTCTCCTTTTTTGCTCGAAGCTTCCCGTTCGGTGCTCGCTTCAGCACTCTCTCCAATCTCATCCAGTATTGGCATTTCACCTTATGAATGCAATTTATTAATTACAGAAATTACCGTAATGAAGTCCCGATTATACATCACATCCCCCACATAAGCGCGGGGAGGATGAGGGATGAGAGTCCACATAAGACCTGGAAGGACGTTGGTGGAGGAAGNCGGAAACAATCGACAGCTATAATTCAGTGATAAACTACATCGATCAGAGCAACAGAATATTTGAATTTGAAGAACTTCAAATATTTAAGTTAAAAAAAAGGACAACAAGCCAATCAACTCAATGCAACGATATTGAAGCCGATTTAGACCGGATTAGTTTAGACTAAACGCAGATACGGATCCGGAAAAATTTCGAAAATATATTCTCGTGGAATCTATTTGCAGATAATCACATATTGATTTTGAATTGCGGGCTACTTTTAATACTCAATGAGTTACACTTTAATAAACTTTTATTGGCGATTACAAAAAACAACGAAAACACTGGAATACGTAACTACAATAAGTAGACATTCACTTAGAACTCAAAGTTTCATAGAGGATGGCTTTCATTCTCTATGTACGGCGCAGCTATGACAGAATTAATAAATCAGCACTTTAGAATACGATCCGGATCCGGAACAACATCTGCGATAAATCACAGAAACTATGGCTGTGTTTGCGATGAACAGATTCTAAAGATGGATGAACCCTCACATAAAATTTAACAGCAAAGCAAGCTATAACTTTAAAAAAAACCTATCATTCCTACACAACAACATTCCTCGAACCCCTTATGTCATGCAGATTTCTAATATGCGCGAACCAAGATCAGCAGCATTCACGAGATCGTATCCAGCAAGGACAATTAAAGAATTGAGTTAAACAGCTGAACTGTTGTGTGATGATCATACCGACACGCACAAACAAGTAAATACACACACGTATACACACACAGACACACAGACACACACACAGACGCGCGCAGACACAAGCACAAAAGACACAAAACAAAACGATAAATACCTGAACATATTAAAGGTGTACCTCTCATAGAGTCTACGAATGAGCAAGTTTCTGGAAGCAAAAATGTTTCGGCGTTACACGCCAACTGTGGTAACTGAAGTGTCACTTTTAGCGGATAATACTAAAATTTTTCGGTTTTTTATTATACCAACATTTTCCACAACAAACACACTTTCAACACCTTTACTTACCTAGTTTTGTTGTCTTTCACAATGGTCAAATTAAAATAGCAACCACAAAAATTTTAACCTTATACCACCAAAACCTTTACTTACCTTCACAATGGTCAAATTAAAATAGCAACCATAAAATTTAATTGAACTGCAGCGAAATATTTTGAATTTAGAAAAATCCTTTGTTGCTAAATCGCAATGATTCCTGCCACTACTTTTCCACTCTTTTTTATTTTATTAATATATATAATTAAATAAATAAAGAGGTCTCCCTGAGTTGTACTTTTTTCCTTTTACTCAATGCAGCCAAAACTTCCTCATAGATTACGATACTGTTGAAGTGGGAAATATTATTCTTGCTTGAACCCCATCCTTTCCCCTTGACCTGATTCGTAATAACAGGTAAGATAACCTCCGACATATGGATGAAAGAAAACCTGTATTTCTTTTTATCCCAACCCTCAACAAGTAGTTGGAAGGAAATCCTAGATTCGTGGTAAAAGACTTCTTCCGTTTACACTCGATTTCTAATCGATATAGGTAGTGGCCTGAAACATAAACCCTCAGATTTTCTACAGGCTTCCATTCCATTGAAAAAATGATTTCTTCGGATCCGAATATATCGATAGGAACTCGCAACCCTCCCCCTCCCTCCCTCCCTCCACCCCTTCATACTCCCTTCCACCTTGCAAAACGGCTTCCGTTTGCGAAATCCACAGCATAGAGAACAAAAAAAAAACTGCATTTATTGACTTATTCGGAGGTGAATCGCCACAGAATGCAGCTGGTCCATCATGATATGGTCGTCGACTTCTTGAAGGCATGCATCTAACAATTTACATTTTGTTCCGGTGCTTATGAAGGACAAATTTAACCACTAATGAGTAATCCTTTGTCCATATGCTTGATGTTAGCAGCTTACAACAGAAGGATGGTTGCTATTATAACGTATTCATGGCAATACACCATATCCTCTTGTTATTGCCCCTGCCTATCTCCTTATTATTCTCTCACATCCTTTCTATTTATAATCTGACTGTCATAGGATCATCGACCAACTGTTTATTGATTTACCTCATCGTCGATGGTTCCATTCTAACAGCAAACCATTTGAAGTGGTACCTATTATGAGTGCATAAACATGGTCTGTACCCAGCTCTTATATATAAGCATCAAATAAACGCTTAAAAATTATAAACACTTAAACAATTCATTCGCAGATTGAAGAAAGATTCACTAAGATTCCAATCACCTCTCCTTAATTCGTCTATTACAGCAATGAGGTCAACAGCTATATCAAGAAACACTGCTGCCAACCAACGCAAAGATTGAATATAGGATCAATGAGCTAAGACATTCATAATGATCTAAAACGAATATACTAATGTAGATCTCGCTCGACCACAACGAATGTATACAATACGATTCGATAGGATAATATTAAGCACCACATAGATCACCTTTGACTCGACAGGACCCCAGAAGTACCTTTGAAACATCGAATTAACGATAACAAAATCTAGAATGAAGCAGGTTCATGTCGTTCACTTGTACTGCCTTCTTCATGCCGATACTCTGACTTCTCACCTGCAATCAAATTTCTAGAATAAAATTTGATTTGCATAACCTATGAATTTAAACCAGGTAGAAGATTCGTAATTAATCAGAATGAGACTCGTTTTTCAAAGATAATCTTCGAGGTACTTCTCACTTTCTATAAAATTCATTGCCACAGATTTTGTAGTTCATGAGTTTAAACTTCTGCACAAATTTACATATAGATACAGACATGAATAAGAAAACAACACGAAAAGAAGTCACAAAAGAATTCAGGAATGACGTTAACTTTAGTTTCTTCAAAGCATGGCGCAAATGGCAGACGCTTCTTCCCAATGGAAAAATATACGTTATACAAAGAAAGTTTATACCCAGAAAAATCAAATAATAGCTACATTATGGTTTATTTCAAAGCGCAAAACCGAAAGAAATGATATACCTTTGCGAGCAGCCTTCCTCGACGATGATCCCCCTCCATAGAGGCGAATTAGTGTTGCATCTGCCTCTAATAAAGTAAGGTCTCTTCGTGAGCCAAGAAAGCGTTCCGATAGTTCAGGATCATGCAACCTCACAAGGACATTTGCGCCAATCACATATTTCCTACAAATGGAATCATCGTTCACCTCTCATGTTTATCGATTTCCTTCACTCACCCCTCAAGCAAGATGCTATTAATTTACTTCATTTATTGCGTATCTTCTAATAATGAAACATTATCCTCTCTTATATAACGGCCTATCCAGTCACTCAATAACATAACGTACGTTTCGAATTGGATCATTTCCCACTCTCTCTATTTTATTTAATGATGACACATAAATTTTGCATATATTAATGTGAATATGAGAGAGTCTACTATGGGGTAGTTGTTTTCTTATTTAAGCAACTTGAGGTTATGGGGGAATATAGTTTTATATCGATGAAATGAAATATGTAAAAATGAATAAAAATTCCACAAGCAATATCCTCTCTTTCTTCCAAACAACTCCATTAGTATATAAATAATTCTTTTAAATAATAACTTACTCAGAATTAACAGATGGTGCCTTACATACAGCGTTGAATTTAAGTCCGATATCGATATAGAGATCATCGCAGACTCGATGCACTATTTTACCGTTCACGATTCGCCCATCGAAGTCTCCCAATTGCATAAACTTTGAATGACGTAGTAAATGTGCGAATGAAATCTCATGCTGAAACTAATCTTTAATAGTTTTACCAAATTTCACTATTAACAAATCTCAAAGTTCAACGGTTTTAAGTACTCTTCACCTCTTTTACCTTGTTTCTCTTCACCCGTCCAGGCCGGTACAACACCTTCGCTTACTTAATACGACTGTAAATAATTCTCTTGCTTACGCACGCACAGTGGCATCCACTGCATAAATGTTGGCTATCTTTACCAAGTGGCATCCACGAAATCCTGTGACGATGGTGTTTAGGTGTAATTATTTCTTTTAATACCAGGTAGATTAATATAAATAAATCAACATTCACTAGCTAAATAACCGTACGTATTAGCTGTTGATTTACTCACTGCTATCAGCCGTTTGGATGTGTACACCAGAAAACGGATCACTAATAATTTGAGAATGTGCTTTTCAGGTATGTTTTGTTTAGAATAATTAGTTCTGATCTAAAACTATGATCAAAATTTAATGTTCATCTAATTTCCATAACTTGCGGAATATTCTCTAAACTTTCCTCCCAACAATGTTACCATAAGGCATCCAAATTTATGTGCCAATTCTATTTTCCTAAAGAATTTAGTAAAAACAAAACAAAATAAAATAAAACAAAACAAAACAAAACAACAAACAAACAAGCAAACAAACAAACAAACAAACAAACAAACTTTTCGTACCTGTTGAGTGGATGGATCGGAGCTCGTCGTCCCAATATTTTCAACGATATGGTCAAGATCGGAGTTTTCTTCAATAATATTGCTCGGTGATTGCGTAATACTATTCTCAGAGGATGAAGCTCCACGCCGTATCAACGTTCGATGTAATCGTCGAATGGATCGTAAGGTGCTATTAATACCAGCCGAAAGCATTACCTATCATTTGCAACCTTTACCATTTAACAACACCATTCAATTAGCTGCAATTTCGCCGTCGCAATTTCACATATGCAATAAATAAATGAATTTTTCTGAGAAAAACATAGCTAAGGTTATTAGGGAAATGCTCGGAAATGTATGAAAAATAGTGCCAGCCGTTTGTCTCCATGATATAAACGGGATCAGGTAAACGTAGACAGACGGGGATTTTCGTTTTCGGAAGAAAGAAGGAAGAACATAGAAAGCAAGGACGGTTCGAACAATCGGCAGAGATAATTTTAATTCAATATTTGAAGTCAATGAACCAAGACGAAACTGGACTCATTCTTTTCTTTTTTGGATGTTCCTTAAGAGGGGAGAGAAGTAATGCTTTTAAGAAAAAAATTTCATATGTGCACAACTCTAATTTTTATTTGTATTCATAAATTGGAGAAAATATTTATACGAAAATTTTTATTAATATTTATGAGGGAAATATAGAAAATATATTTATGAAGAAAAACATTTATGAACATTCAAATAACAACTATTAGTTGCTAGCATGAGACTATAAGCAGAGCTTCTTTTATTGATAGGGAAAGAAAAATTGAAAAATTCAGCGAAATAAAAATGAGTACAATTGTGGACGATTATCTATTTCATAAACATATCCAAATAAAAATACTGATAGACACCACATCAATCCCATAGAAAATTTTAATAGCTAACCACTAGCTTAATGGCATTTTTGTGCTGCATAGTTTCGGTGAAATAGCACAAATAACAGCTTCATATTTATAGCCGAAAAGCTGAGAGAGGAACACTACGACGAAATAGCAGTATTTGCATCGTTATTTAAATCGAAATACTATTTGACGAGGAGGTTACTTCAGGGTTGACGAGGAGGTTACTTCAGGGTTGACGACGAGGTTACTTCAGGGTTGACGAGGAGGTTACTTCAGGGTTGACGAGGAGGTTACTTCAGGGTTGACGAGGGGCTGCTTCAGGGTTAACAAGGGATTACTGGTTTGGCAAGTGATTCGTCATTCAGACATCTCGACGAATGCTACCGTGCCTCGAACGGCAGCTGGCAAGTGAAGGAACATGTGTGGCACTAGCTATATGCCGTGTCTGATATATGACTAGGATATCAGGGGAAGGAATGAGCGGTGAACTCAGGTCAATCGGAATCCCCTCATTAAGTGGATTTTTCCCCGAGGGCAAACTTTTGAGCTAAGATAGCTTAGCTTGGTACAATTACAGCTTAATGTTTTGACTCTGCCCATCGCAGCGTTAATAACGCTTACGACCAGTTTGAACTAAGCCGACTTTAGTTGGGAATTTATAAGTGATTATGCCTAAAGACACAAAGTTCGAGAATGGGAAGATAGCCTCTGAATAACCGTGGTCTGTTGGGACGACCTACGATACCGTCGATTCTGTTCTTCCCGGGGTGAATGTATACAGAAGACCCAAGATGAATTTGAGTGTATACGTGGTTTGTGCCCTAACTTACTAGAACGACGTATACCGTCAAGTAAATGCCTTCTGAAGAAGAGCTAACAGTTCCTTGCCTATTGCCTCTCAGCGTGTCTATAGATAGACATACCTCCTTCAACAACTCAACAAGATATAAAGCAAGGAACATAACGATTTAAACCATCGGTTTTCATTGAATTGGGGTTTATTAATATTAATAAAACTCAGTATTAATATTAATATTAATATCAATATTGGGTATTAATATTGGGTATCAGTATTAATATTAATATCAATATTAAAACTCAATATTGGAGTATTAATATTAATTAGTATTAATAAACTCAGTGCCGGACTTACCATCCATAACTCACTTAAAAACCTGCCATTCGATTGAAGGTTTTCAGGATAGTGGTTGGCGATAGGCTTGACCATTTTATGCGGAATGACCTTCCGACCCCACACAGTTCAGCTTTGTCTTTGGTCAATCTATGGCGTCTCAACTTATATGTGGACGAAGTTTTCAAGCAACATTTAGAGAAAGGTACTCCGCTCTTAATGATGTTCTACAAGGAAGAGTCTTAAATGTTTTACACCTGAGCGGAATCAGGCTCTTTGCTGATGACCTCAATATTGCTGATGACCCCCATGAAAATGTCACATAGTAAATAACGGATCCCAACTTGAATGTTTTTTTTTTCAGTGCAGGAAGCGAAGTTCCTCCTACCACGAACGGTATTCATGACCTTTGACCCTGAAGTTGCAATAGTTGGAGATTGCAGTAGTGCATCTATCGAAAACGGCTTTCTATATTTCCAGCGCTATGCAGCACGGATATGTTGAACATTATGGAAATTCTTTAGTTACCCATTGCTGGCCCATTTTATGGTACTGTACTCCTATATAGTCTCCCTCTTATGATTAGATATTAGATTAGGGAAACACTCATTACGAGCAATAAACGTAGCAATTATTGCATGCAAATGGTGTATTCACGCAACGTTTTATTGATCACAACGATGAGGAAACAATTGATTCTTGAATAATGCTATTTATTAATTATATTAACAGTAATAGTAATAATAATAATAATAATAATAATAATAATAATAATAATAATAATAATAAGTGCGAGGTTTACATACGCTTTACAGTGCCTTCATTACGCACATCATTGGGGATTAACGAGGGGGAGGGGGGGGGGGGGGAGATTGGGGGGAAAGGATTTTGAACTGAATACGATTGGAGATTTTTATCGAAGCGATGCAAAGGGGATCTTAGAAAAAATTCGACGCAGACATGATGTTTTAGATTGAAGGCGTCGAGTTTGCATTCAGAAACGGATGGAAATAACCTCCTTAAATATAACTGCTAAAAACTCATTAAAGCTTCCCACGACGGACACCTCACTGCTCCGATCGAACAACGAGTGGTATCGACTCACCGGAGATGAATGCGAACGAGGTATTCACAACAATCAAGCAAAAGGGCTTATCTTAGATCACTTGGCACTGACCATATCGTCGAGGGAGGGAATGAAGTGAAGGCGAATCAAAGGCTA
Source organism: Baylisascaris schroederi (assembly GCA_006503575.1). Lineage (NCBI taxonomy): Eukaryota > Metazoa > Nematoda > Chromadorea > Rhabditida > Ascarididae > Baylisascaris > Baylisascaris schroederi. The sequence goes on from QEWY01000613.1 coordinate 3,221,349, forward strand.
ACTGCACTAAACACAAAACTGTAGCACAACCCTATTATAAGTCTATGATCTCGGCAAATTTTACTTAAAAAAAGAATCTGCAAGCAATAAATAGCGAACAGTGGTTGATGCAAGTTCCTTTTCGATATTCGAGGATATTTCAGGAAATAGATGGATTTGAAGAACTGAAAACATTGATTGCTAGGATTTATAATAATTAATAGGACTTATAATAGGGCATCAAGAGCATATTTATGAGGCGTTTACGGTGTTCATTCATGTCGTTTACAGCAGAAAGACAAGCAGCGCTCGATGACAGCGTTGAGCATTTGGTCAGAAGAAGAGAATCGGCTCCTTATTACATATTTTATCCTTGTCACCCATTGTGCCCGCCTCATCGAAATACTGTGCATACTGAAATATATTGTGGTCACTTCACGAATGTTACCTTCTCATTCCTCTATTCTTCTCCTTCCTTTCTTGCCTTTCAAACGATAAAAAAGCTGTAGCCATCTCATCCCTGCTTCTTTTACTAAATTAACGAAATATCAGCACCCTATATGCCTCAATTAAATTATCTAAAATATGCAAAACTATCTTTTTTTTCACATTTTTTAAAATTGCTTAAAAGAATATTCAATGAAACTCATAGTGAAATGCTCAAATATTTGTATATTTCTCTTTAAGATATCATTCCGTAATGAATAAATATTTTGGAAAGGATTAGAAAATAACCTACCGCATCTTCAATCCATCGAAAAATATGCACATTATAGGGGACGTAGGGTTGCCGAATGAGGTGTTCCTGCACCTCAAGAAACCGTTTCAGATCCTCGAGTGTGATCCGTTCTTTGCTCGGTCTGAAAACAATACTCATAAATATATCTTTAGTGAAATGACTCCACTATTATCCTCTAAGAATAAATGAACTAAATATGGAAATTCGTATGATTATCTGACCCCAAGTGGCGAATATATGAGAGAAAAAGAACTGATTGAAGGGAAGAAAGGAATATATTTTTTTACCTTGATGCAAAATTCTTTTTTATTCCACTTTTAATTGTTGCATTTGCATCTATCTCTTCAATTTACTCTGCCTAAGGAACAACCCGCCACATAATAGAGCACAGAAAATTAGTAAATCACCCTTGCTATTCACCTATGAACCATCAAATGGAACTTCCTGCAAATGGTTCCAAAACCCTATTGCACTTCAACAATGACTTCCCAAAGGATTATTTAAGAGGATGGTGGGTAATTTTTTCCGTTTAGCTTAAATGACAATAATATAATATTGGATTCTATTGAGAAATACCTTCCTCCAACATAAACGGTTCCCCTCGTTGGATCAATTATTTGACAGGTCTCAATATAGTTAGTATGCCCAACCACTATAGATAGAGAGTGAATAATTTTAACTGAAAAGAGGATTAAATTCTAAGAAAAATTGAAAAAAAAATTAAAGTAAGTAAAAAATAAATAAATAAATAACCTCGTTTTCTTAAGAGCAGCAATAATACGCATTGCTTCACGAATATCATCACTCATATTGGCAAATCCTCTACGTGCACCACGAATCTTCCTACCGAAATAGTGCAGTTTCGTGAATGTTCTTTTTAGTGTTGAACTGCATAGATCCAACGATGCTGTGATCACTGCCAAACCAATTATTACGTACGCAACAATCAACTGCAAATAGTTTTACTAATACTTGTAAACAATTAGAATTTTATATATAGATAGCACTGAAGGCTAATATAAGCAACACAGCCAATTATGAGGACGGTGTCTCGCTGTAACATTCTATACAAGTATAGAGACTGGGCATAGGTGGTATTGTTGGAACGGAAGAGGTTCAACGCTTGTTCAATAAATGGAACAAAATAATATGGCAGAACGATGAAAACAATTGCCTGATGGATGAATTTCATCCACCATACCTTTCGCTGAGATCATAGTATTTATAACTTAATAAAATGAAACAAACAAATGAAACTCAAATTTATTTTGGTTTTATTTAAACCAAATCTTATATTTCATTACGGTAAAGTGTGGTAGATATACCGAAATTTGCAAATTGTAGTGTAGAGCACAGATATCAACGCCTACACATCATTAATATCAAACCCTTTCCTCGTAATAACGCATCGAATATGCTGGATAGCAATAGTAAGAGTAATATCTCCATAAAAATGTTTCTACCTTTATGAAAAAAGATGAACATTAAGAGCAAACTTATATATGGGGCACTCTCATTTTGGAAATTACCTCCCCCCCTACGGTTTTTAAGTTTAAAAAAAATTTATTAACTATTCGAAATGACGATATTCTCTAGACAAACTCGACGGAAGGATGCAAAAGCGCTTCCTTCTCAGAATCATATAAAGAAATGTCCTTTCCTCCTCGCAATTATATAGAAACTTTATAAATCATTGGACTTTGCTTTTTTTTTTTGAAGATCTATAATATTACCCATAATATATTTGATCTTCCGCTTGATGAGGGATTTTCAAATATTCCAATGTAACTGGGATAATTCGCTTGATCCACAAATTAACCATCAAAATACGTCGAGTAAGCAACTTTTTGAATGATTCTTTTCGTATAAAAAATATGAATGTATGAAAACCTTTGTCGTGACCTTGATTTTATTCCATTCCATTTGACAATATTCCGTTCAAAAATAAGCCAACAAAAATATGGATGCCTTTCTCAAAAAGCATCCATATTTATGCATATATATATCCTACTCACTCTATTCCAAAATCATTTCCCTATTTGTTTACTTCATTTATAAATATTTCTAGCGTATTTTCCTTTATTCTCATCGTTTAAACGCTGCCTTCCTTTCGACTAATGAGTGGTCCACTAAAGTTTTAAGAATACCATATAGATAATAAATAAAACCTACCGCAAGGTAAAATTGATCCCTGACGTAAATGTTGCCAAGCCCAATTGTTGTAATCGTATTGAATGAGAAGAACAGACCATGCATAAAGGACCTGCAACGCTATTAGATCCTCATAGAGCCTCACCAGCCATATATTAATATGTAGATATTCAAAAAGATTCGTAGCTGCAAACTATTATATGACATACTTATCCTAAGCCGCCTATTTACTAACAATTCTAAAATTTTATCGGCAGATTTTTTTTTTTGGAGTGGGAGGGGGGGGTGTAAAAAATGCTTACGCTCGTGGAAAAAACAATTTTCCCAAAAATCAAAATGCAGTAAAAATATAGTAAAAAATTTTCTATCACCGCCTCAACCCTCTTTTTGTCTAAATCAACAGTTAAATTATTTCAAAAATTTTATTTCTTTATAGAGTCACTTCAACGAATAGAATCGTAATTTTAAAAGTGACTCCGATTCGGAGCCAAAATATCGCGCATAATAAACAATTATCCCATCACATATATGAATTTTCAGCTAGATATGCAATTTTTTTGAGAGTGTTGGTGGATGTATTATTCATTGACTTCTTAAAAGGCAATTTCAACGACAACTTCAATATTCCTTCAGAATATGAAGCCTCTCACATGATGGAAACCCATAAGAACTATTAAACAATGAATTCTATATGGGAATTTGCTACGAGAGTCTACTTCTAACAGCATCGAGGGAAGTCCTCCGATACCGTATGAGCAATCCTTTAACGACCATCATCCTTATCGCACTATATTTTGCTTTTAATTAACAAAAACCCACTGATACCTACCCACCCACCTTTCTAAACTTTTCAGGTAAAACAATATTTCATGCCCTCTTCGAGAAGTCCTCCTCTCATAGGAATTGAAAAATGGCCTGTTTTTAAACACATAGAGGGTAGGGTTATACATGGTTCTTTACTTTGCCATAACTTTACTTTTCCATGAATACTCCCTCCTCTTAATTTTTGAAACTTATAACCACAGGGGTTTATTCATCATGATACGGTATATCTCAAACGATGCAGTAATAGTCAGTGATATGTCAATAAACTCACCATATGGGACCCTTTTCAAAGGCATTGAAAAGGAGGCTACCAATAGCACAGTAACCGATGATCAACGCAAAATAAGAGGCAATTGGAAGCTGTAGGCGGTCTTCATCATCGTCTTCTTCATCAAGAATATTTACGCGTCGAGGACCTCGCCTTTTCCTAAACTTTTCAAAATTTATCGAGAATATTCATCTTCAATTTTTGACAAATTTGAATATTTGCTTAGTAAATTCACTTAACGCTGGGCAAAGATTCTCAAAATAAAGCACTATACAAATAGAATCTCTTAGCTGACTCTCCCATCATGGTCGTCGATAATCGAGGCATACGGTTATCGTATTCATACGGTTTTATAGCAGAAGGCAACAAGAGTCTTGATTCGGCTCACCTTGAGTCTATCGAGTCGTCGTCTTCATCGTTCACATAATCCCTGATGGCGTCGACCACCGAGCCGAACCATGTGAACAGCTCGAGAAGCTTACCGTAAGAGCGAATTACAACCTCCGATAGAAACTTGCCGATATCTGCGGCCGTTATGAACATTAGTGGAATACCAACAAGTCCAAAGAACACCGTGAATATGCGACCAGGATCGGTGCTAGGCGTGACATGATCATAACCTAAAATCAACCACGTCGAATCTTCATATAACCGCTTCATAGTTCAGCAAAACGAAATAAATTAATGTCTATTTCTCTAGATTTGTGAGAGCGTAGAGATTACTGCAAAAAAATGGAGATAGAAAGGAGCGGAATAGTTGAAAGACCGGTCCCCCCTTCAGTATTTAAAGAAAAAAAGGAATGAGGTGGATTGGAACTCTTCTCCTTTCTGTCCTATTTAAAATCCGATAATCCCCCCCCCCTGTAGAGGTGATCACGGTGAGGGCATAAAGAACAGCGGCAGCAAATGACCATCGAGTGACCATATGCTCTTCGGAATCGGTCCACAACTGACCGGCTAACGTGAACCTATCGTCATACTCGTGTGCTCGTGACAATAAGGACAATAGTGGTCGCATGCGGCGTTCAATCTGAATATCACGCAAAAATTACCTCTTATACGGTGAAAAATCTACTTTTACAAATAATTTCAACTCTCATGCCCATTTCTTATAAACAATTTTACTAGTTTTTATTCCTATTTTCATAAATAATTTCACTAAAAAATTTAGGTTTTTAAATTTACTTCAACAAACATTATTCGAGTTGTTTTTCAGATTACCAATAATTTTTTTTGTCGATCATTAATTCAAGCCATAGGTCTAGAGATTAGGAATAGACATTACACACTACGATAGAAAATTCTCATCGTAAAATTAGCAGTATTCCTCAAAAAATTGTCCTATTCTTTCAAAACTCGAAAACAATTCAACATTTTCCATTTAGATATTATCGCTATACGATGTCTAAGAATATTCTCTTTTTAAGCACTTATCATTGAGGTAGAATGATAAGCTGAAAGATAATATCGATCGGTTTTTACTGCCGAATTTTTTGACAGTTATTTTCGTTTGTTGTTAGCAGACTCATTGTTCAACAAGGACAACACTGCAATCATCGAATTAATTCCCAAAGCAGTAAGTCGTTGTGGTCAACTTTACTAATCGTTATCCTGGATGCGGTACTATTCCCCCAAGTTCTACCGGTTAAGATTTATTGGTTGCGTTTTTAATCTAAAAGAAAAAAAACATCACTCAAATATTAAACAAATTTAGGTGTAATGAAGTGGATGGATGGAATGGAACATATTTTTAGGCCAAATTATAGCTCAGGAAACTATGATGATTGGGAAGTTAAAGCGTAATAAAAGACTAGAAACGCGTCCCTACACATAGCAAAAACGATGCACGTATGACATACATCTATATTTGAATAATTTAAGTCGATTTAAGCAGCTATTAGTGATAATCTTTTAAGATCGCAAGCTGAGCATTCCAGAAGTTTAGCCGAGTATTAATTTAATAACAGCAGTAACAGTTTTAATAGCAACAATAACTACATATCGTCACAAATAGCTGAACTGCAAGAATTGCATTTAAAGCTGAAAAAACTGCAAAAACTGCATTTGCAGCCGGGAAAACTGCAAAAAACTGCATTTGCAGCCGAGAAAACTGCAAAAACTGCATCTACAGTCGGGAAAATTGCAAAAACTGCATTTACAGTCGGGAAAATTGCGAAAACTGCATTTACAACCGGAATGATTGCAATAATAGAAATGAGCTTGATTTCTTAGTCGCCTTCAGCATATACTTTGGACTCAGTAAGAAATGCACTAAATAAAACATTCACTTACCATAGTTTGTGAGCTGCTCACATTGAATTCATGTGCGCAAATACTGTAAGTCTCATTCATAATCATACTGTACATTTTCAATATATTCTGTAGTTTCGCTCTTCTGCTCTGAAAATTTAGTCGAATCGTTAGCGATGAATAGTTGGCTATTGATATTCATAAAGCAAAAATATTAGTACAGATAAGATGACGTCATTTCATAGTGCAATATTGATCCATTCGAAGATTCATTTCGTCGATCACTTTCTCAGCAATATAGCACTCGAGAAAAGAACAAAAATATCTCTTTTTTTTTGAAGTGCCGATCTTTAAATTTGTGCGCTGTGACATTTTTTGAAACAGTTTAATTTTGCAGATCTATCATTTCGATGGAACTGCGGTCAGTGGTCAATCGTCCTGTAATGGTCAGTGGTCAACACTGACCATTACAGGACAACAGGAATCATTTGAAACAACGAAGCGTTATAAAAAAAAAAAATTATTATAAATATATTAAACATTAAAACTATATTCAAATAGCAATTACATAAAAGATAGCCACAACGAGTTGCCTCGACAACAGTGTTTTCAATATTCAATGATAAATTCTAAGGCATGAAACTACCACCTAAAAGCCTCGCTGAATAATCCTTGAAAGCTTTAAAAAAAAATTCCCATACATCATTAATGCGGAATTTACCGAAATAAAGCGACTATATGACTCAAATACCGCCGGCATTAATATACGGAAATTTGGATATCCTTAGAATTTAAAATCGCCTCATCCCTTAAACTCTATTCACTCTGATGCAATCTACGATCGAGAGAGGCTACGCTTAGCTGCAATATCATATGACCTGCACATACTCGAGGGAATAAAATTGCATATAAATTGTCGAAATTTGTCTGCATCTAGTAGAAACAACTCTTGAGATTCGTTCGCCTTATTTAAGCTTGTCACATTCGTTTCAATCTTCCCCTTCCTTCTACTATTATCAAATAAAAGCATATCGAATATTCGATTGCTTCCATTTTTGCTAATTCAGAGTACATACGTATGTATCATTCGATTTTTAATGTTAAATTTATTACCTAGTCAAATCTCTATAAAGTTGTGAAATACTTTGAAGAATTAATCGTTGAATAAACTTAAATTGCAGCCAATAGCTCTTGGCTTATGCTTATAAATCATTCGGTTATCTGATTTCGATTGGCTATTGATTCAATAGATATGAAGGTCTACATGTGTTATACAAAGATCAACAAGAGCTGATAAAGTGATAAAGTGATAACTTATAAGTCATTGATTTTGAGCTCGAAAAGATATCAAAGATGCTAGAAACCTTAAAATTTTCAGTGATTTTTTTTAATTTATAAAAAAATTCGCTCCCATCTTGTGTTTGTTTAGCGCTATATTCAGCCTTATTAATCGAAAAATCTTTAGAATTGCGATTGACTCTTTCTCAGATTGATAAAATTGGAAAGGAAAAAATTGCCCAGATATGCTCCAAATAAATTCTATTCGAATACCATAGATGTATGAGGTCCATTCAAATTACCACTCGTTCTCGTTTCCTATAAGATGATAACAGGCTAACCTGTAATTCATTATCAGCTTCCAGCCAGATGAATACGAGTGCTCCCAAGGCGATATAAGTGAGCAGTAATACATTGAGGCCCACGTGTGGTAGAAGGATCTTCAGCAACTGTAACACCCAATCTAGGCTATAAGGTTTACAATACTTTACGAGCATACCAATACAGATCCCCCAAAACACGATTATACCAGCCGATATTAGTGTTAAATCGCTATAGATATAATGTACACCTGTCTTATTTCCCCGGCACCTTGCATCTATACAATGCTCCAACACTAACGTTTCGAGGCAGACGGACTTGAGGAAATAGGTAGCCATATATGTTTCCGCTCATATGATAAGCAAGCAGGCTACTGATATTTGATAAGATGGAGATATTTAATAAAAATTTTGCGTGAATTTTAATGCAAAGCAATTTTTATAGTTGATAAAAGGAGAACGGCTTAGGTGCACTTACGGTAGGACAAAAAAAAAGCACTGAAAAATGATCTTGAATGAAATAAACTTAAAAGATTTCATTCAGTAAGGATTTTTTTTTAGCGGTGGACATACGTGACGATTGCGTTCTTCGATTGGTCGACAAAAAAAACAAAAAACAAAAAAACAAACAAAACTTTCCACAATGTGAAACGGCTGTCAAAAGATGTCTTTCCCACACTATAGCAACCACAATAAAAACAGCTGTAACACATAAGTAAACAATGTCGGGCACTTAGAAATGATTGTTAACAGAGAGAGAGAAAGTGACATAAGCAGAGGGATCGCCACGGTTTCATGTGGGACGATGTCGGACAGATTCTGATAACTTAATTCTGCTGGTTTTTTTTTTTTTTTGGAGACAAGAAGATCGGAAAACCGCTTTCCATAGCGCATTCTGATGCAAATAACCAAAAAGCACCTTGAACACTTCATCAAAGTCGACCACATTCCTTCCGGTTCCGACATCACCTAATTTTCAGGCCAACAAGTGTCCTTTATTAAAAGACTATAAAGTATAGCCGTTTCAACTGAATATTCTTCTTGTGAACGATGCACCGAAATCGATAGATGAGCAGAATTTATAGGGTAATACATGACAGCAATAGCCTTCGGGGATATTTCAATTTTACCATTAATCAGCTATATGCAATAAATAAAGATTGACCTATTGAGATGACCGATTAAAGGATACTCACAATAGCTATGGTAGTGTTCCCTAAAGGAATAAATAGTTGTACATAAAAATAAAAGATGAAGAGTCAAACCTTGACTGTTCTTTTCCATAATGGGTCGGGTGGCGGCTTCACTTCGACGCTTTCCGACAAACTGTCTCCTTTCTTCAAAGGATATTCGTCCCATTTAACCTTCCCAATGGTCTCTGAAAAAAGAAACCATCAACGTTGCTTATGATTTAGCCTCGAAATGCACTTCCCCGTTCATTTCATCGTCACTGCTTTTTTTTTTTTTTCAGCAACGTCAATGTTTTTCTTAATTTCACTTTTTTCAGCAGCAGTTTAAATTCTCCTAACCGAATAGTATTGTAGTAAGAGCACTCTTCACAGTGTAAGTGGAAGGATGTGGGTATGACCCTACTCTGTTAATGGTCGCGATTAGTAAACCTCACTTCAGATCCGGAAATGCAGATTCGAATTATGAAGGAAGAAGGGCAAAAAAAAACTAGGCGAAAACTATGATTTTGCAGGGAAACACAATGGAAATCGAAAGGAATCGTAAAAAAGAGTTGATAAGTTAAAATACGTGATATTAATCAGAAAATAAATCAAGCGGACACCACTGAACATTAACACACGTTATCCCTCATATTCTCCATTTCAAGTTTATTTCAAGTTTTTAACTTTTAAGGTTCATTTAAGAGGTGTGCACAACATCAATGACAATTTGACAGGATGCATAGCTATCTTGTAAGTTTAAATTTTAAAAAAAAAAACATAAAAATATTAATCGCTATCAGCAATACATTGTACTATACGATCAGCAATCTCTTTTCAGCAATAATAAACAAAAGCATTATAGAATTTCTTTCGAATGATTAATTAAAAGTGGATATAGAATGCTTCTTAGTAAGGTGTAGAGGTGGCAATTTCTACGATGAGTAATAAATAGCAATCAAAGTAAAAGCTGTCATTGAAGAGGATCGGCGTAAAGATGAATGATACGAGATAATGATAGAATTGATTGCGCTTCGCATTTTCGACAACTGAACTATGCAACACATCCCACACCACCTTCGTAACCTATCATCAATTATACGCTATAGTATATTGAACACTGATTTTCATATACCTATGCATCTATATAAAATAAAAACTTAGGGAAATATGTTGAAAAACTGTCATATGTATATATTTGCATATGTATATACATACGTCACATAGTCAAATTATAATGATCATTGATAGATGCAACAGCTTGAAACGGGCAGTATTTGAATCGTTCTTCAGTGATATCCTTCAAGCATTTCAAATAGCTTTACTTTATTTTCTATTATATCTTAAAATAGGAAATTGCAAACGAAATGCCAAATATTCGGCTTTCATCCTTACATATTGATCGTGACAAAAAAAATATTGCAACAATGAAAGGAGGAGGCATTGAGGCTTATTTAATTTTTCACTTCACTCAAGGTAATAGAAGGCCAATGGAGGGAAAGGGTTTCTTCCAAGTGTATTGATGCCTAAAGAAGAGTTTTTATTGGAGAGGGCCTTAAAGTAATTCCCAGTATGAACCATACGGCGATGGTGGACTCTTCGTGAGGAGGAAAGAGGGGCTCAATCGGAGCTCATTTCAGGTTTGTTCGAAGATTATCGCGGGCTCAGCTGCACTAACGTATAAGATTAAAGCAACGAAAACATTCATTTCGCGCCCCACACAAATAACGTGCTTGCAATGAGTCATACATATCTAGATGATCGATGAGAAGATAGCCCTGAGGCGATTTGTCACTCTCATCAACGATGATCCCGCAGTAAACACAAACCCACCACTTTGTGGTTCAACAGACTTGTGAAGTACACTTGATGCCAGCCGGTGAAAATTGTCGCTCCTACACTACAACTGTCGGCTGATATATATTACCCATTACGTTTATGAACAACCTCTAGTCGAGTACTCAACGTTTGTATTTGCTCTCAAGTTTATACAAGTGAAAGACCGTCCCTTCTCCCCTCTTCCCTTTCCCTCAAGACATTTCTTGCACTAAACGTCCTCTAAGTGCTGAAAAACTATTAGAGTGGAATACATGATGCCCTCAATAGCTGTTACAATCATTTTCGATAGTTAATTTGCAGCAGACGGCTGTAACGTAGAATTATCTTAGAGCTATAATTTCTACAGCAAAATTTTCGACTCTGAATTGATCTAGGTTGAAATATGTCTACGATGTCTGGTTGGTTGGAACACACAGCAAGAGCGTAGGGCTTATGAAATACGATAGGTTGAATCGTCGAGCGAAAAACACTCTTTATAATGTGGCTAGTAAAGGCTTGGAATCGATGTTGGAAGACATTATTGGGATGCTTGTTTAGGCAGCTAACGGCTGGAAATAAAACATTATCGCGATACGACATCATAGCTGACTCACTTCTCTCGTCATTTGGATTGATCGTGGTAGGTAAACGTGGTTGTTTCATACCATCATAATGGTTTTCGTATATACCATCATATCGTAGGTTATTTTCTTTACGTAGTTTAATTATATCAATAACGTTATCGTTCGAAGTATTCCAATGCCAACAATTAAAACCAAGTCGTGATAGCATTTTATCGTTTGTGCATATAAGTAATCGATCCTTTTAGAATGGAATTCGCCTTTTAAATTTACATAATCTACAATCAGAAAGACGCAACGATGTTCTGTAGAAACGATCTGCGGCGCATTCTTCTACGCACATATCGTTGTGTAGTAATTCCATTGTCACTGACTACAATCGGAAATGATCGTGCAAACGCCTTAGACGGAAAACAACAGTCACTTATATGAACCGGAAGTAGAAAGTAGTATCGTGCCCGGTTTATATGAACCGGAAGTAGAAAGCAGTATCGTGCCCGGTTTATATGAACCGGAAGTAGAAAGCAGTATCGTGCCCGGTTTATATGAACCGGAAGTAGAAAGCAGTATCGTGCCCGGTTTCTAAATAAAAACAGCGACTAGGAGATCATCGTGTGGTTGTTTCGTTGGCGGTTAATAATTGTTGGCGAATGTCCTGCTCGAATCGATCTAAAGCGTCCTATACTGCTGACCCGCTATATTTGAGCAGTATCCTTCGATAGAGAACCGAGAGAATTGGCAGTAGAAACGTTCATTTCACTACTGGTCAGTGGGTATAGATCTGCTCCACCTGTATAATTCACTCCTTAACGGGGTGGAATCGTTGCAATAGCAACACACTTCGACGGGGTTCGAATCCCCAAGGGATATCTTCAACGTCCATCGCATCGTATCATCGTGTCGTATCCATGTAAACGAGGCAATAATCCGACAGGAATAGGTGAATTAACGAGCATACCACTGAAGATATCGAGATATGATCGCTTTACACATATTAGCTAACAACATAAATTATGGCCAGCTGGCTGGTTGGTTGGGTTTCGATGGTGGATACAATGGTCATGTCGCTGTTGGTTTCTTTGCTATCACGCCAAGCGAATGGGCAAGAAAAAAAAAATTAATTAGAGCAAGCTTGTTGCGTACACAAGAACACAAAACGGGCGCATACGGATGTCCCCTCATCTTGTTGGTCCCAACAATTCAGCTTGTTCACTCGTCAACGAATACACGAAACACTAATTTGGTGCCATTCGCCTACCGACTTTACATTCAAATCCCTCTTCTTTCTCATCAAATAACATAAACCTCAACGAATTCTTTCTAATGCCACTCGTATTCAACCTGCGATCGTCATACTTACTATGAAGAAATTATTTGCATATTGGCGATATAGTGCAATATCGGTATATCATCAAAATGAGAGTACCACTTATTTTGGAATTTCATTTCACCACTAGAATATTTCTTTCAGATTTATTCTTGAAAACGCAACGCCGACTCTCGCTATTTAGCTACTCTTAATATTATTACTTTAAAAGATGTTTTATCTATATCCCTCTTCTCGTAGAAATCTAAATTCACATTCGTTTTCATCCGCATCCAAACAAATCTAATTATATCTTTCGACAATTAATTCCTATGAATTTTCGTGTTTTTTTTTTGAAATTTCTTCTAAACTTTTATGGTAATTATTTGCCTCGGATTTCTACTTTATTTCATATCAGGAATTTACTTGAGGATGAAATTACCCAAGAAATTGAATACCCATGTAAAATTTTTGAAATATCATAATTTCCATAGTATTCATTTCAAGTGGTATTAATTAGGACAATGACAATTCCAATTGAAGTGTATCTTTACTGATAACGTCAACGAAAATATAGCACATTTGAGACAATTGGCAACTTTTCTTATTGTATTCATACAACATATACAACAAAAAAAAAGGTTTAAGCCTTATAAGATTTAAGCTTCATATTTTTTGAATTGGAACATCTTCTAAAGTGTCTTATACATAATCAACTCGAAATTCAGAGAAATATTTTTGAGAAAACAACCGCAATTACTTAATATTGATGAAACGCTTATTTTCAGGTGATATATCGATTTACCTTCTAACATACCTCTTTTCTACAGCAATATGTCATCGAGTAGCATAAGCATTTTATAGAAAAAAAAAAACCACAACACAAATATGTCTAATTTTATTTTCAGTAGAAGCATTTCAGTAGTGCAAATGAAGTTCATTAACTCTATCTACAATCTAATATGTGGTAATATAGTAAATAGTATATTTATAAAGAGTAATTCAAATCATTTTGAAAATATAGTCGCCATTGTGCTCGATGAAGAGATAATGAAGATGGAAGAAGATTTACCCGAAGGAAGAAAAGATTTTGAAGAATATAACTGGTGAAAGAAAAGAAACAGGAAATTTGAAGATCATCTGCTTATGCCAATTTTCATTTCGATAAACATATTCACATCATTTAGTTAGCCTCTCAAATACTCTAGAAAATGATCTTTTAAATCATTTCACACTCTTATAGCAATAGATACGATTTATATGAATTTTTTTTGCTTTTATATTTAGTTTTTAATTTAACTCACTTTATTAGTTGTTAGTTTTTGGCCACAGATCCTGCACCCGAAAACATGACAGGTTAGCTCGATATTTCGATGCAACTATCAGGATTCTAAATGCTGCCCTATAAGACAGGAATATAGAATATATGGATTGTCTAGCACAAGCAAATACGATTGCAAAAAGCGATTGGCAAAGCAGAAATTTAATTTGCCAACACAGCATGGGCATTTTCCGATTTCAGCATCAAATTTAAACATATTTGACTTTTTTTTTTTCAAAGAGTAATTGAATCTGCCCAAAAGAAAATACACATAGACGGACAAAGACTAAGATTAACACGTGAACATTCAGATATGATGAGTTTTTGTGAATCTCATTCTGTTATGCAAATTTCCCGTAGAATATATCTTTAACACTTTGGCAGGTAAACTTAGAGGAAGAGGGATCTAAAGAGGAAAAAAAAATAACAGCGGGAAAGAAAGAGTAGGAGAGAAAAAAGAAAGATAACAAACGTAGAATTGCGTATTTGAAAAACAAATGTAAAAAAAAAAACGAATGCGAGAGGCATGTTATTATATATATAAATACTAATGCAAACGTCCTTATTTTGTCACCTTTTATTATGAGCATTAAATAAATATTATTATTCATAGGCAAATATCATGAGGATAAAATAATAGTTTAATGCCTAATTTGTCTATTCCTCTCGCTGAACCATACGGCAGCATATAACTGGGCACATGATCTCCCTCATACTCAATTGAAGCTTATGAATTTAGTCTCCTACATCGAATACCCAAATCCGTATATCCTCGAAGGTTTCATAATTGTTTTATCTACGCACCATTCAAAACATGATGAATAAATAAATAAAAAAATAAAAATTAACCAAGTTCAGTGAATGCTGCCCAATGGGTAAATGCGAGGAAAGCGTCCTGTTGAACAAGTTGGAAAGTTCGTCCAACGCCTGTGCTTCCCATAGAGAGAGAGAGAGAGATAGGAGACACCCACAATGTGAGCGCTTCCTTAAAGCGCGAATCGCAACTAAAGCATTTTATTGGCGGACGCTTTAACGCTTTCTAGTAATCGACACTCGCCTATGGCATTTCTCAACCGAAAATTTTTAGCGAAAGAAGAAAAGAAAAATTCGCCACATCCAATTCATATTGCTTTGATTCTATTACGCGTAGCATTTTGCTACAGATTTTTAACGCAAAACGCATAGACACACAAAAAGAAAAAAGTTTGAAATTGCAGCATAAGTTTGAACTTGTCGCATTATACAGAAAAAAAAGTTCGAAATAGCAGCATAAGTTCGAAGTTGCGGCATTATACTATCGGAAAATGAATAAACATATAGCAAATTTAGAAATATTAATGAAAGAATTCATTTCCAAATACATTAAAATGATAGAATTTGAAGATTTTAAATAATTCAAAAATTTATTTCTAGTTTATTTCATTGTGCATAATTCCAATGACAAACAATTTTTTTTTTTTTATAAAACGAAGTAGTTGATATAATTTCCAATTGAAAATCATTTTCCACTATTTTTGATTGCAATGAAAATTTTTCAACCAATTAGGGATGGAAATTTTAGACAGATATTCGGTCATCTCTGAGCTTTTATTAGCAAATATGACACGTTGATAATCATTGAATTTATAGGTCATAGGATGTCAATCCTTTGAATAGACGTACGGCATCTCTAAGTCTACTGGCAATTGATATCTTCATCCAGTATGGCGTTGCCGTAGGTCACCGATTTAAAACAATTTTATAAAGAATGTCTGTGTGTTTGTCTGTCTGTGTCGTAATTTCAATAAGGAAATCATCGAAACTAGAGCTATCAACTTTGATGGGGGTAACGTGAATCATAAGGTGACAAAACGAGGGCTATTCCACTACGATGAAAATGTGTGTGATGGAATGAAGAGTATATGAACAACTATAGAAAATGTCTTTAGATATTGAATGATCAACTTCAGTGGCATGTATTGTGCCTCATCGAACAAACGCATATTTCTGCTCGAATAGACCGACAAGATTAGACAACGATTTAAAAAATATTCCATTTTTTTTCAAGTTGGTCCTCTAAATGATCTAATATGTTCAAATATTTCAGGAAAGAAAATTGAGAGAGACACAAAGCAGGTGAGAATAATTACAACAATTGGGCATTCAACTGACGGGAAATTAGAAGGAACGCTTGATCGCAATACTGTGACAAGCAAAGTGCTTAAAGAATTGTCGAAGGTATAGATAACGCGAACGACTTCCACAATTACCTCCTTCATCTTTCGTTGTTTTCCTACCCAAAAGTTTTTCCGCGAGGATGGAGTGTCAGCAATACGAAATAAGCTTTGTCAGTCTAGGAGTTGTGCAAACAATAAAGTTATATGCAGATGTTGATTGAGGCACTGGGTGTTTGGTCAATGGAGACGCGGGCGCCGCGCCCTGCGCCCCATACGAAAGGAAACCTTTCAACAGATGAAGGCATATATATTTATATATGGGTAGATTGGCTCGACTCTTGCCCCATACAGAAATGTTGGCTCTACAACTCTTCTAAGGCTAGCATTTCAGATTTTTCTGTGAAACAATAGAAATTTTGATGTAAGAAATTTTAAAAAAAAATTCTATTCTATTTTATTTCTTGTTCTAAAGAGAATAATACATTAGTTTTCTATTCAAAACTATTCATTTTTTGGTAAATTGCACCGAAATAAATCGACAACGGCAAACAAAACTCTGTTAAAATCACGCTCTAAAGCGTCACTCATCTTTGATAAATTTTGAAGCAATTTTTGTGCCTCATCGATCATTCATCCTCAACAAAATTCATTTCGAGCGACCCGCTCAACTAAACGGTCAAAAAGTCAACAGAAAAATATTCTATTGATTGCGATTTTTTTTTTTTCTTTTGAATTTTTCGAATATTCGTTCATGTAGTATTGATGTGCGTACTCGTGTAGGTGTACATACATCGATCACGTTATTTCCGGATCTATTACATTAGTTCCGGTTCAGGAAGCTCGCCTTCACAGAACTAATTCCGAAGGATTGAATCTACAATCGGTGGCTAATCAAAAAAAAAAAACAAAAAAAACAACCTTCGAATCCTACACATTCTCAACACTTCAAACATACGAAATTAACATAATCAAATCGAAATATGAATAATCCTCCACTAAATCCCAATATTTTTGCATAAATTATTGAATAATCTATTTGATGAGGGATCATGATGAATGGAACTTTTTTTTAAATAATATGAATATACTTAAAAACAGCAAATATTTAAATGGAATAAAAAATTTGCATAAAAAAGTTTGCAAAGATGATATGATAAATGTGTAATGTGAGATTATATACGCTGTTGCAGTTACTATCAACTTTCGTAAGGGGGTAATAAATGATAGTAAACGGTAATAAACTAGCGATAATGCATCATTCATAATTTAAATCAGTCGATTAATGATGCAGATCCTTTACAATAAGTTCGTTTTTTTCTTTCAATTCGATCAGTCATAAAATATATGCAAATTTTTGAACTAAATGAATGTCAGCGACCTTTTTTTTTTCAATTAGAAAGACGTATTGAACTCGATGAGTAAATAAAAATGCACAATTCAAAAATTCAATAGTGGAGAAGTTGGAAAATTATCTGGCAGAGGAAAAAATATACTCGCAAAAGTGTACTGCAATTACTTGCTTGATACCCTTCCCTAGTGAGTGGTGTGCTTAGGGTGACCATCCCTCTATCCCTCCCTCCCCCTCCTCCCCTCCTCCCCTCTCCCTCGAAATTTATCGCTGACCGAACCCGTTCCACGCTTCTTCCCTAAGAGATAAGAAAAACACCTCCTCGCAACGCACTACTATTAAAATTATTCCTTACAATTTCTAGCAGCTTTTCGCAAATATGTCTTCATGGTTTTTGAGCGATCAAAAGAAGGTCATTCGATTGAACTAACACTGAGGTAGGTAAGCAATCTCTGTGGATTTATGGATATTAGTCTCTCATGACTTCCATATCCTCACTATCAATCCAGATGCATGCTTATAATAAACTTATAATAAAATATATTAAGACAGGCATCTTATACAACAACAACAACAATCACAAACATCCCTCAGTTAGGTTACCTATCAAAAAATTGATTAAATGCAAATAAAAATAACTATTTAATACTATTATGTCTGAAATATTGTATTATCGTTAAGTGGAATATCCGACAAATCAAACTTAATAAGATTCCAAGTGGGATATTATTGATATTGGCCTCAAATAATGAAGTTGATTGTAGCGCAATAAAAAAACGGCAATGAACACAATAAACGAAATTATTGTTGGCATTATGCGAGTCAAAATGAAGACATTATAAGCTAGAAAGATGGAATACAATTCACTATATCTCAAAAATTGTTGATCGTTATGGCATGTTGTGAATGTGACTTTATCAGTGAAAAATTTAACAATGTGATGCACTCATAAATTTGCATGCTTTGCTAATAGATTCTCAAAAACGTACCTAGGCAAAGTTGCTGATAGTGGAAGCCTTTGGTAAATTTAAAAAAAAAAAATTTTCTTTTGGAGAAGGAAAATTCGTCTAAATCATCTCATAAAAGTCGTCATAGGCAATTAATCGACTGATATGTGAATACGACGATCAGCTAACGTCCTCTTCGAAATTTCGACGGACAATTTAGGTGATTCCAAGTAAAAGAAAAATCTTTTTTTTTTTTTCAAATGTTTGAAGCTAATCCCTCACGGTACACACGCTAGTTGATCGGCCATCAATACACTTCGCTGCAATTGTTTCATTGTGAGGCTAAAGATTGCTACCCTTACTTCACAACTATAGATAGATTCATTTGCTTATGCAAATTAGCATATGCAAATCACTACGGGGATGCGATGTTTGTATGGATGTATTTATATGCGCATGTCTACCTGATAGCCTATCTATCTATCTGGTAGTTCCAGCTTGGAAACCAATAAAATTGTGAAATTCGACGGGTTTGTCAATGGTACTATATCAACCTTCAAGTCTACTTATCAATCTCCACAGAAGCTTCATATACCGAAAGGTATCTGAGCGTTCAGATCAATGATCTATCATGAAAATGGTTGGGTCATGAAACAATTTTTTTTCTTTTTTTTTTTTTTTGCAAGTGAATCGTACGCGCAATTGATTTTTGTTTAGAAAAAAAAAACCGATGCATCGTTGCTTGCAATCTTTATTGTTCGACCAACGGATGTTGCCTGATATTTCGATTTAAATTTAGCTCGCTCAAAAGAAAATCAGCTTGATGAAAACTTAAAAAAAACTTAAGTTGGTTAAAAAACTTAAGTTGGTTTTTTTTTCCGCCAAATTCAAGCATAGAATATGTTCAAGGCGTCAAATAATAAGGATTGTCACCGACGCACATATTTTACTACGTATTAAGTTATGAAAATTGTGAAGAAAAATGAGTTATGAAAATTGTGAAGAAAAATCATTTATTATTGTTTACTCTTGAAAAGGTGATAAACGCTTTATATTGGTCAATCATCGCACGGAAAATATTGCTGAGATCGAATATAAAATATAGAATCTTAAGCGCAGATTGGACCCACAAAGTAAATTTCAACTCGAATGATAAATTTGCGGATGATGCTCGAGCTAGATCCTCTCAACTTTCTTTGGCTTAGCTCGAGCTAGATCCTCAACGTTTTACCCATAAAATTACTGATAGATTTTGGCTTTTCTGCTATGATCTCATTGGTGAAGAGTTGAAATTTGAGTTGTGCATTTGATGTACGCCTTTTTCTAACTAATCTAGCCGGGTAAAATAACCTATAATGTGGTACTTAGGCATATGCAAAACCCAGGTAAGGCATTTTTTGAAAGATTGTTTTAAACGGTTTTATCTACTGATTGCTAAATTATCTGAAAGCAATAATTAAACATCCAGCAACGTTCTATCATCATTAAAATTTATTTTTGAATCGTGTCTGAATATAATTAACCCGTGGAATTTTATGACGCAATCAACTGCCAATGATAACCTAGAGAGTTGTAAAGGTGCTCAGTTGTACAAATGTGTGGAAACGATGGATCGAGGATCTTGTCGAATGCGGAGTTTTTTTGAAAAAAAAAAAAGAAGGATATATTCAAAAATAGCCCCACAACTATCCCAATGCATTAGCGAAAGGTACCAATGAATTTAGATCATTGCTCTATTGCTTAATAGCATTCCATATACGATTACAAAGATAATCTAGAGTTGTATAGACATAAAGAAACAAAAAAATAAGAGGAGATTATCAACACTGAATTTCATCATTATAGATTGTTACCGGGTTGAAATACGGAACAAATGCATAATCGCATGAATATAACGTCTTCATAATTTTTATTTTATTTTATTATTTTTTCTTTTTTATAAATTTTTCAAAAGCATATGCGAAATGCGAAAAAAAAATGAACAAATTTTTACATAAATGAAGTTTTTTTTTT
Organism: Baylisascaris schroederi; assembly: GCA_006503575.1. Classification (NCBI taxonomy): domain Eukaryota; kingdom Metazoa; phylum Nematoda; class Chromadorea; order Rhabditida; family Ascarididae; genus Baylisascaris; species Baylisascaris schroederi. Next base: position 3,241,818 of record QEWY01000613.1, read on the forward strand.
GTGATTTTTTTTATAATTATTAAACGTGAAAAATAATATGAATGAGATATACGAATCTGTAGAGACCCTCATATATACAAATGATAGAGTAGTTCTATGTGAAAAGTTGATATAAAATTTCAACGTTAAAATGCACCTGTTCAAAGTGAGTAGCTTTTACGAACAACTGACAATTGCTTGAAGTACTCAAACGATCGACACATGTCAAACGTTCAACAAAAAAGAAATATAATCTGCTAAGTGAGACGAGCCGATAGAATAAGATGGAGCTGTTTTCTGACTAAAGAAGGGAAAGAAAGAAATCACCCGAATCGTTAGATACTTACCCGGATAGGTAAGAAAGAAAGAAAACACCGAGTTGTTAGATATTCTGATCGAAAAGGCAATGTGTAAGAAATATCTTGCGTCTTCCTTTTCATACGTGCAAATAATTTGGTAAGCAAATGTTTGCTCAACATTTATGTGTCTTTCAAAAGATTATAATGGGATATGGGAAGCCATCAAGTAATAAAGAAATGTTTCAAAACCATCGATAGTTCGGGCTGTTTTTGAGGCTATTTCCCATATTCTTTCTGAGGGTATTCGGTTTTAGAGTAAGGCTTTTGATGCATCGTGTTTGCACATAATACTGAGCAGAGGAAGAGAAGGGCTGACCTGAAACGAGACTACCACTAGGAGAGTCGATTGGAGGTGGTGTTAGTGGCGGTGGTGAAGGAACGGGTAGAGGTGGTTGAATCACCGAGATCTTAAATGGAATTGAAGCTTGCGTGAAACGGCGATAGGATAGCGCCGCATTGGTTGATCCCATTGAAGCGAGCACCACCCAGCTGGTTCAGTTGGCAACCTCACTCTCACCTTCACGCCACTACATTACACCCTACGCATTGCTAATTACATCGCCGGTGAGTCGATCTATAAGTAGCTGACGCCACACCTTAGGATCATATCTCACCACCTAAACAATGGCATACTCAAAAACATAGCTTTGTTTAATCACACTTGAGTGACTGCAAGTCAAAGCATGCCTTCATCGGTATGTTATTCAACCAGCTAACACCACTGAATATAATCCACATAATCAACAAGATAGCTTTAATCATTGCTGATAATCTTTGAAGGGAGTTGATCTAATTTAATGCGGTATTTGCAATAAGAAATACTTATGCTCGAATTTTTGAATTTTTTGAATTTTTTTTTCTGAAACCTCATTGAATTTTTCACCGTATTGCCATGAAACGATTTGTGTTGATCGATCGAAAATAAAAGAATCGATTTTGCTTGAAATTCGTTAACAAAAAAAAAAACGTCTGTTGTAATCCCATCGTCACAACTAGTTGTTGATTTTCACGTTTTTGATGAATCGGAAAAGCGCTAACAACTACGTAAACACGTTTGAATATCAACCTCAAGAAGAGATCAGGTGAAAGGTAAAGCTAAACATATCAATAAAACAATACAATATTAACACAACAAATAAATAGCAAAACACAATGGGTAGTTTTCCGGGTAAATAGTATTCCCTTAGGGAATTACTGCATCGAGCTAGGTGATTTTCAGTAAATAGTTGTTGTGCTAAAGTGAATACTAGCGACAATCATGATGCGAATGCTTGCTATCATTTGGTGAATAAACACAAATAGTACAACAGTGTTCGCATTAACCTCCCATCATTACTATGCAGCACACCTTTGCACCTTTCGGGGTAATATAGGTAATATAGCCGCATTCCCTCAAAAATCTCACACTATAAATATTTCGGCAGTGCAAAAAGTTTGGAACAGACTGGATTACGCAGCTAATCGTAAAATTTTCAAGGTGAGAGAATTCACGCAAGTACCACACCAGACGATTCATATTCTCCTCTCTTAACTTTTCAAGCTTATGCAGTAAGTACTCCTAATAAATATTTTTATATCTTGAATAAAGCTTAGAACATTCAATTAAGTTTATTAGTATGTTATCGTTTGTAGATATCAGCTACATTTAATTATGAAGGAACGAATAACAAGTGGTACCAAATACCAAATGAAAGTATTTAAATAGGCAGTAAGAAGTTCTATATGATACTATCAAAGATCGATATTAACTTTTTAATTATATGCAGTAATTAATAACAGAGATTTAATGCTGTTATATTACTAGCCTAGTTTATAATAAAATAGAATATTGAGAAAAAAATGTGCATAGAAAGCGATCGTCTATGTGCAACAACTGCTGAATTATAAACTCCTATCTATAAAAATTTAAATTTCCACTTAAATCAGCAAATGAGAGCATAAGAAATTTCGTTGTAAAAATTATAAGAAAAAATACTCTATCTGATAACATATCATAAAAGAACAACATACATTATTCAACTTCATGTAGTTAGTAAAAAAAAAACGAAGGTATACTATCGGAAATTCACTATCACAGCCGTAATTAGATTTACATATCACTGAAAAAGTTTGTACACAACAAATCGCTTTAAAACAATAAAAACCAAATTTCTTGTACAACGGTACCAAATATTTTTATAGTGAATTCGCTAATGCAAATTCATATTCTATATTATTCAAAAGTGAGAGGTGTGATCGATTTTTTTTTTTGCTTTTTATAGAAATTTCAGTCTGAGTCGGAACTAATTGAATGGCAAATTTTTTTGGAAGTCTGTTTCCACCCCTCCTACCTTCCCGTGAGGAAAAATTTCCTCCTCAAAGATTTCAAATAAAGTTTGTTATAGAATTTTCAACTGATCATCTTATATCAATACGTTGATTTCTGAAATACACAAACCTACATACATACATAAACTTAATTTTAATTATGGTTGTCAACTACACGCCTCTAATTAAATAATTCATCCCATAGAAATGGAATAATGATATAAATACCCCTCGTTAAGGAACCAGTAGAAATTGCTCACAAGTAGTGATCAAGGTGAGTGGCGAATGTGTTCGAATGAAGCGCTTGCCTCGTGCCATCGAAAGTTAAGCGTCGATTGAGTGGATAAAAATTTGTAGAGGGAAGGGGATGGGGGCAATTCAACGATAGCTCAATTGGTGATCATCACTCGATGTGAAGGATTGAAGGAGTTGTAACGTTATCCACATCTTCTAATAATTGCACAGCACATTCGAATCTCTTGTAGGGCCTCACCGAACCGATCTACTCACAAAAAATATATCGCTGAGCAGAGGATCATCTCAGCGCAATCACTGCGGCAAGCTAGAGCAGTTGCCGAGTGATGAACAGTCAATAGTGAAAGATTAGTCGAAGAGGATATCAAAAAGCACTAGTCTAGAAGTTTGCTTAGACACACTTCTCTGGGGCGGAGCACATCATGCTTTAGTTATTCACATTTTACAGAGGAAACCCATTTACGAAACCGTTTCACTTCCTTGAGTATACCTCGTTTATATATTACTACTGTTGCTAGGTTCTTACCTAGATTTTTCGAAAGTTTTATTCCGCTATACTCGATCAATATTAGAAAATGGTATAGCAACAGAAAAACAAAGTATAGTATGCCATAGGGTATACCATATCTGAAGAAGGTGGTAAAGCATCGATATTACCAACGAGACTAATATAAGCGAATTGATGCACAAGCAAACGCAACGCAAGCCAACTGAAACATCACCGAATGTGACAATAATGCAAGATCGGCAAAACACAGCATTGAGATTCTCATAGACAGCGATCATACGGTAACACGTTCGATCGTATGAAAGTGCTTTAATTTGATTTGATCGATCTACTAAAAGAAATAAATCAATATTTATTTATATAATAAAGAATTTATTTAATAGTGCATTTTCTATTATTTTATGTTACATTTTTAATAGTTCTTTCTATCATTAGGATACTTATGCGATCATAAAAATTAGCAATAGCAAAAAGCATTTTCACAAAGGCTATTAGGCAATTCATAAAACTAATGTTCATCATCTTTGTATTATTTGTTGCTTATGTTAGATCACTGCGTTAATATATTTCTTACCAAATAATTCAGTTAAACCTACTCAAAGATATTCAGAGACGGGGGTAGAGGATAAGAATCCCACTACGAAAACCACAGCACCATAATTGTTTGTCCCCCACTCATCGAATTATGTTGCCCCCCAAATGCCCTGAGGCTATTTTCACTGCATCGACGTTATAATTCGTCGATCATAACACGCAAACTTTTAACTGATGCGGATCAGCTGTATTTGTACATATTTTTCCCGTTAATCCAAAGATTATGCCATATATAATGTAACAAATATTTTTAATTATTATGTCATTATAAGTAATGTTTTTAGATCGACGACTCTTTTGATGGGTATTTTATTGGACGTTTTTCATCTTCTCAAACTAAAGGATAACCAAATGATTTTTCATGTCTCCCCATACGCACATTTGGCCAGATTATAAACTAGCAATTTCACCACCCATCGTGCATCATTCAATTTCATAATAATTTAACTAAATCGAAAATCCTTTGATTCACTCCAGTTTTTGGTCGAAAATATTGCAATAAGAAGTTTATGGAAGTATTGCAATTCTGGCACGATTCTTACTTCACAATCCTCAAAACCGTCCGAAGCTTTGCAAGATCGAAACTTGAACACTTTCGAGTAGTCGAGCATTTGAGTATTTCAGTACTCGAGAAGAGTGCGTTTAAATTACCGGACCGTCATGATATGCATTTTTGATGGAGTTCATTCGATGGTGACTTTTGATCCCTGCCCCGGATAGATAAGCGTGCGAGGTTTGCCAGCGATCCGCTAACTCTAAAGAGCATGTATTCATCGTTGTAAGGTGGTGTTAAGGCTCATAGTGAGCCACCTCAGTTATCGCTTCAATATTCTATGAGCAAACCTGAGGCAAAGCTGGGCTTTCCGGAATCGGAAGGCGTCAACGGCGGTGATGGTGGAATAGGCGTAGGTGGAAGAAGCGCAGATAATCTAAACGAGAGGGATGACTGCGTGAAACGACGAAGGGAGAGCGCCGCATTCGTCGTTCCCATCGAATCGGGCTGTAGCTCGTGGGTGACGCTATTCAAAATCGGATACACATTTGGCTACACCGTTTACACGCACACTCTCGACAATTTAAGTGCACCGAAGCTATGTGGATATTTGATTGTAAAATGAAATTGCACCAATAGAAGCATCGAACGAACGTTTCAACTGGAGTCGAGGGCATTTCCAAAGCGCTTAATACTCACAACGAGTGGATCCATCTTGAAGTGCAAACAAATTACAATATTCGCTTTTTTTAGCTCAACAGAATACTGCAACAACATCGACGCATTCGGTGATGTGTTGGTGCTAAGCGTTCACTCTCTCAGGAATTTGTTTTCCAGGGGCCTTGCCTAACTACATGCAAGAACGTTTTGTTGTAATAGTGGTATGGATTTATCCTAGGAATGTGGAAGGGGATTTATTCCAGGAATATGAGTTTATTCTATTCTACTTTTAAAAAATATCAATCGCAGCTTAATATGTGCTATTATATATCAACCTTTCCGTCTAGTAACCGATATTTTTTATACCGATATATTCTACGATTAGCTAAATATTGCGGTGAGCTTTAAAAAAATATGCATCGAATAGGTGTGAAAAACTGCTCAAAATTCGATCGGTAAAAGAGCACCAGTGTGAACTTAAACGATTTTCTTCTTCAAATGAATATTACGAAATGAGCAATCACTTTCCCCCCCTCCCCTCCCCCTCCCAAAAAAAAGAATCATTTCCGATGGGAAGGTACGCGACACATTTACCTTCCCATGTGAAATGCTAAGGAATGCAATAAGTTAGTCCATTCATCTATGCTAACCTCACACCTTACGTCTCTATCAATCTATAGCATAATTTAATCGCAACAAAATGTCATGCCTCCATCTCGTGAACAAAAACGGAAAGTATAGAATTTGAATAGCGCAAATAGAAAGGAAAATCGTGCAGATATGCCCATGGCGGCAGGTAATTTTTGAATTTGAAAACAATGGGTTGAATTGGGATTTCAAGTGGGCATTGCAAATTTTTGGTAGATAGTTTTAGATTAGCAAACAAGTTATGACTCAAAATATTGAGCTTTACAAATTGTTAAGTTGGATAATGTCAATGATATGTGCCCCAATGATTATTAATTGATAAAAAATTGATAACATTGAAAAAATTGATGACAAAAAAATTATCAGTGATTGATAAAGAGAATTTAACAGTAAAGCGAAACGATGATGATGAATATCTGATAAGGAAAGATGAGTTTGTTGAATGGAATTGTATCCTCCTCATGCATAAGAATGAGTTATGGTAGGTAGCCTCATCTTCCCGGCGATTGCCTTCTGGAAGATTCATTTATCATGCAAATAATCTCCTATGTTAGTCTTATATCATAAATACAATAATCAACTATCGAACTGCATTCCCATCGTTGGCAAACTTCCCGTATCAACGTTGTCAACTCTCATTGCTTAACGATGCAATAAGATCGACTTTCATTTCGAATATTTTGCATAGCAGTATAGATGTATTGCGCTGAACAAATTCACTAGTAATGCGGCGACAATATATAGCTACTTATAAGCGATTTCAGTGTTTTTTCGTCGATCCGACCCACTCACAAATCGGCTGTCCCAGTCTTCAGATCTTTAAGATGCAAAGAATACTTGTACAATACTTGTACCTCAGGTACAAAGAAATACTCATATCATCTACCCCTTCCCGAATAAAATTAATATATACTCAGTATATGTTCATTTTACAGACAGCCATGTGGATTGTTTCTTTTCGGTAAGCTCACTGGTGGAATGAAGCAACGATGTATATGATGGTGTTTGATGGGCGGTAAGTTGATCGACTTGCATTTAGGATAGATAGGCAAACGGACAAACACACAGACGCTTATGCACATACACACGGACGGACATACATGCTAATTTTTATAACGGAGCTAATAATGCATTGTTTGTGATAAGCACGCGGAACTGATAAAAATTAGTGATAGGATGCAATAAAATTTGACCTGAGATAAGATATCAATTTTGTTATGGTGGTTAAAATGCGATCAGCATGGACACTAGTAGGGGTGCTTGGTTGTTTTTTGTGGAGGTTGTTTCATTGTGCACTTAAGATGGTGCTATCGTGTGCGTTTCTAGAATTACCAATGCTTTCATATATCGCTTTCCATTATTGACTTTTATTATATTGCCAGACAGCTAGCAGAGGTACATCTCATGAGTTGTGTTAACGCATTCATAGAGATATACCTAAAGGCGGTGATGAGGGAAAGTCTTGAAATTACTTGTAAGTCCTGAAGGTAAGGAAATCACCTAAAAATTACATGGATTGACCAAAATCTCCAGTCCACGCCAAAGGAAGAGGAAGATCCCTCTCAATCCCTTGGTTATCCCTTACCGAATGTTTTGTGGATGAATGAAGATTACAATGTTCCCAAAGAATGAGTCAAAAATCAAAGCGAATTTCTTCATAGAGGATACTTGAGGTGCATGGAATTGTGTCGATCAAGTATTCCAGAAAGACGATAATGTGCACTCATCCGAAATAACGACGATCCGGTGATGTTTATCATGCGTGAAAAGATGAGACAATCCTCGATGGTAAGTGGAGTAAATGAACACTTTGTTCAGATGTTCTCTCTATTCGATGTGTGCCCCCAAGCGTTCAAAGGACAACTCCATTTGGTCATTGAGAAAAACCTCACCAACTATAAAGACGCAATAGATCTCTAAAATCCTCAATGTGCATAACAAATCCGATGCAACCTGTTAACGTATGCATAAATATGAGAATATCCAAATCTGCCAATTATAGGCGATTCCGAATATGGATTACTCTAGAAATTCATTCATAGTTAATTCGAATTTAAAAGGTCGCTATCATATATTCACTAACTATAAAACATTAGAGTATATTTCATAGTCAGATTGAACTCAAATTATCTATGCAAATAAAGTTACACACTGTAGAATTTGCGATCATCAAATTCGATCGAATATTATTCGTAGAAATTACGTATGCAAATTTCTACTACTCTTGTAATAATCCATTTCTACTAATTCTTATTTAATTGATAGGGAATCCTAAATGACTCAATATACTATGCATGATTGTTGAATTTAGATGAAAATATGTGATAGTAGTTGTGCAATTTACACAACGAAACAAGCAGGCATTGTGGTACCGATAAAAATCAATTTTCCCTCGAGGCCATTGTTAAAACGAGCGATTCGGCTCGCGTTGTCAAACCTATGTTTCATTGTGTAAACATCGCAAAAGCACATATTTAATGCAAAGCAATTTAAATTTACATTATATGGGAGATAATTCAATGTTCGAATAAAGGAAAACAGAATGTAGAGGAAGACAGCGATAACATGAAATTCTTAAACAGTTCGGGGGATGAGGGAGGAGGAGGGAATGTGGGTGACATTCAGTTCTACAATTACGCTGAGGTACTAATATCGTAGAATGAGGCTCCCACCTAATATCAGCTCAAATAGAACTCTGCGTCACTACCTTTAGTGTCCATTTCAATGAAATCCGTCAACGATCCTTCAACCTAATGAATTAAACGTTTGGTTAAGAAGCTAGAATAAACGAATGAAGAGAATAAACATATATAAGCAAAGCCAAGCAATAACGCCTAGCCTAGGGCAAGCAAAGCCAAGTAAACGTCAAAGATCTAAATTTCTGAATTTCATCCTTTATCGAATAGCAAAAAAAAGGAAAAAAAAACGATAAATTTCGTTTGCTGCAAAACTTGAGCAGTCAAATTTTCTATGAAGATTTTATTGTGAAATTAAGAAGTGCATAAAGCAAGCCTTGGGTTCGTTGATGTATAAGACAGGCTAAGTGTCTACTAAACAGAAATAGCTCCTTTTTTGTTGCATAAGTTTTGAAAAAAAAAACATCATGTAATTGAAGCATTTTGGGAAAGATTTTGGGAAGTGCGCCTTAGGAACCAAAGAAAAGTTTATCCTCATTTCCAGATTTTGAGACAGTTTCCCAAGCATCAAGATTTTAATGGAGGCGCCCTCCTCCCCCCCTCCCCCCTTTCCTTATCCCCTTTTCCTTCTCATTGTATCAGTACACTAGGCATAAGGTACCGAAGCACTGCAAAGATTGATAGAAGAGCATATATAGAAGTCGTAACCAAAGGTCTACTAAGTTAGTAGAGGGGTAATTACGTTCGCGTTCACCGATTTGCCTCTACATATGCAACCGATTTGCCAACCACGTTCCTGAATCCGCTTGGGCAAGTAAAAATGGAGGGCAAGAATGGGTATGTAAAATTGAAGGGCAGAAACGGGTAAAAGTGGACAGCGAGAATGGGTAAGTAAAATTAGAGGTCTATTTACATCGCTCATGGCTTCGTCAGTAAAATACACTATTTGCTCGAAAAACAAGGCACCAAGATTTATTAACTATGAGGGAATTTGTGAATAGAAGATCTCTATCCTTCGAGCAAGATTGATGTAACGGCGTTTGTTCGTAACAATATTTCAGCAAATTTTTTTGCTGCAAAAATTTTTTTTTATCCACAAAAATTTTTTATTCATAAAAATTAACATAAAATTATTAAAACAAGGTAATTTCTAATGTATGAAAACAATACAATGTCTATCTTCATCTTGCATCATCTGACTGCAAAAGTTTTTGGAAAATATTTCAATTTGCAATTAACGAATTTATAAACGAAGAAATTTCAAGTTTTCGTGACATTAGGAGGTAGTTCTCCCTTTTAATTGGGTATTCTGTCCGGATTACCCGCCGGGCAAATCCAGGAATTCTTTTCAGTTGTGCCTTCAAAGGTACCTAAGAATTGATGTCGAATAAACTTGCTATTGAGTGAGTACTATGCTGTTGCATTTGGGGGTGGATGGCCTATTAGAAATTCGAAGCAATTCGTCGTCCTATTCGTCTTTGTAGGAAACAAATGCAGTGATCGCTGCATTTGTGTTTGCCAATTTTTTACATATTATGCAATACCATTGGGAAAAAGCGTCGAGACATTCGGCGACATATCGCAGCGCTTTTATCGCTCAACGATTTTTCATTTTAGACGACAAGTTTCCCATTGATGTATCATTTCATTGTTCATTCTTTGTTACGGAATACTCTTTGAGAGAGTAAATCCTAAAAATCAAAATTGTGGAATTCTTTAAAGTTTTTCAAAATGCAAGGACTTAAGCAGGAAAAAGCGCTGAACGATTAAACGTTTCACTAGTGGATTCGCGTTTTTTTTTTCGATGGATTTAGAAGCAAATAAAACAGCGAGCCGAGTGACCAAGTGATTTGCATTTCTGCAAATGTTTTAGCACTCGATGGATCGATATTTATAGAAAATTCCTAGAAAATGGTGCGATTTGGTTGTTATTAACTTCAACAATTGCATGAGAATGCATAAAATCCTAGCGTTTGGAAATTCACGGAAATCTAGCTCGTAAATTAAGGATTACGTTTAATGAATCTGATAGATACAATTTTTGCAGCTTAAATCGCCTCTTGTCATTGTTGTCTTTCAACGACAATGATAGACGGGAAACTTGATAGACGGGAAAATGATAGAGTGCCACCTAAAGACGGGAAACTTCGTAAAAATTCCCCAGGAAAGTGGAAAATTCCAAGAATACCATCCTATATCTCCAATAGATTTGGGATTGAGGAAGATACATACATACATAGAAATACAAAGATTGATGAAGATTCCCTATAAATTGTATGCGATAAATGAAGAGAAATTAAGAAAATGCGTGCTTACTGAGAAGAAATGAATGTGGGAGCAAATGAACGACAAATTAGGGCTATAAAAATAAGGGTTCAGCACGATGTCAGATGTTTAACGAAGTTTCAATAAAAACTTCGTAAAACGCTATCACACAATATATGGACACGAGTTATATCAAATGCTTAACATTTTTAATTAATAAAATATTATAAAATATTTTACTGTCATCATTCCTAATATTAAGATCGAATTCACATTATTTCTCAAGTCAAAATTGATTCTACGAAGGTTTTTGAAAAAATCCACCAAGCTGAAAGATAAATAAATAGTCATCGACACGTATATAAAATAAGATAGACATGAAGATATAAAATCTACTCAACGAAATTTCTGCAAAATCATATCGGCAGCAAATTTCTTAGCATTGATCCATGATAGAAAAAAATCGATTGAAAATAAATAAGACAAATATAAGACAAATAAGACAAAAAAAAAGAAAATGAAGGATATGGCGAGATTCAGAAATGCGCTTCTTTTATTAGGTAGAACGCAGGTAGAATGAATCAAGTTGAGGTTTCTAAAGAAGCCGGCTGTCAACTAGTGCTTGTTACGGTTGGCACGAAGCAAGCAAACATTGTTGAAGTATAGCAATATATGTTAAAGCTTTCTCATCTAGACTACAGCGAATGTACGGTTATTTTCCGGTTGCGTTGTACGATATGCTTACTGCTTTTTGCTGAATTAAGAATTCAACATAAAAAGAAAATTAAAATATGTTAAAAAATAGTAAACCTCAAGCACCTTTAAAATCCGACATATACTAGTACCATTGAAAATCCGGTTTTTTTTCTTTTCTCAATCTTTATCCCCCTACTTCATATTTTAATAGCACAAAAGAAGAGTTTACTAATACCTGTAATGAGGTTCCATAAAATTGTTGCAGAAATATGATTTCAGGTGAATGAAGGAGGAATACAAGCAAAGTTTCCTTCAAACGTAACACAACAGTCGTACGGATCTCTTGTTCTTTAGGTAGATTGTAGAGAATTTTATAGGCTTCGAAATTGTTTACAATAAAATGGATAGGAGTATAGAGAGTAGAGAAGTTGTAAAAGATTTTATTAGCAAACGAGGAGGTTTCTTTGAAGGCATAACTGCATGCTTTGAGAGCTTGCAATTCAACAATATGAAGGACTGCGATTGGCACTAATTCAATTTGTTTCTCATGCCATTTAAACACAAACAGAAGCTTATAGGCAGCGAAATTTACATAGTGATTTAATATTGCAGCTGTTCAGTGATAGTATACACAACAGACAACGAGGAACAAAAACTACATTAACAAAGTGTGAGCGAATGATTAGGTGATAGGTTAGTTGATAAGTTCATACTTGATAAAAACATTATATATATATATATATATATATATATATACTGACTAGTAACTAAAGGTGTAAAAATGGTATAACATTTATGAATGGGATTCTCTCATATTCACTACTACATGATGCTTCAATTTAGTGCGAATTTTTTTGTTTTTTTGAGAGTTGGTACTTGAACATACAAGGTACGGAAAGGTTTTCGCACTATTTGAAGCATCCTGCAAACGTGACCAAGCTGAAAAACTTGATCGAATAATATTTTAGCCTTTCTCACAGTATTATCTTCCGTTTCATCATTTGATTTCTATTAATTCAATATCTGATAATGATATACATCAAGTCATCAACGAACTCGTGAAGCAAATGCCCTAAGGGTATTTGATATAATAATGAAGCAATAAAGCATGTTATTTAAGATATATTACAATTTGGAGTTAAAATGATAGCAATAGTAATTATTAGAGTCGACAGTGACTGACAACAAATCGCTTTTGGCTATTTCATCGCATTTCTGTTAGTGGTGCATGCGAGGACAAGTCTTTCGGATAATCGAAAATAGCAATGCGGAAGTGCGATGCACCCCCAATGCAAGATCGAATTACATCTTCTCGACATTCGCTACTTAATAATCAGCGTTCACGCTAACGAAAATCCACTTAACTATAGTATTGCTAAATTGAACATATCATTTCAGCGCTATTATATTGCTCAAAATGTGATGCCCTTATTCAGGGAATTGCTATTGATAGGTTTTCTGCTACAGTGATCCGATGAAAATACGGTAATAAGCTTATATGTTGTTATGTTGAAACAACTGATGTCTGATGCAATCGACCATCAGATCGCTGCCACTAGTAATTACTATCGACTCAATCTTGAATGCTTCTTTCATCTTCAGTGCTCCTCATGAGTTTCTGGTTGTTTGTTTTTAAACTATGAAAGGTGATTTATATATCGCAAGGGTCAAACCTGTGAAAGTGTTAATAAATTATGCTGAAAATTACGATCCGATATATGACTTCAAACGAATAGAAAGGAGTGTAAAGGGTAAAGGTATCTGAGCATTGCACTAATGTTATAGTCCAACAAAAATAAGGTGCTAAACTTATTCGTCTCGGATATGACCGTAACAGAATGGAACCGTTGAATTCGAAAAAATTTGACCATTCTACGGAAGTATCGCTAGTTTTTTTTTTCTAGTGGCAGGTATTACCTACCCTTGCAAATAGGAAGTAAATACTTGAAAAATATTTGAACAACACTGCACAGCCCACAAGATTGTTAGCACCAATATTCGATACTGACTAATCAAGGAAGAAAGAATAGGGAAAAACAATATGAATTGTGACGCGTTATGTGCTTTTTGCAATCCATAGCGCGAAGCAAACCTCATCAGTATCAAAGAAACAATGAAATGCCATTTGCTGATGTGTTTTCCTAATTTATTGATCGATATAATAAACAAATCTTCTATCAAAAAAAAAAGAGTTTAACTGATACGAGATTAATAGTAGTGGAAAATTTCACTTGCAAATATCATATTTTCTTCAAACGATTATAATAATTCACATTATCATCAATCACTATGAAATTAAAGTTTGAAATTTTTTAGGAAATTTTATCGCTTTAATTTTAAACGATGATCAACTGAAATCACCCAATAGATAGATAGATAAATACTGCATATGTATAGGTGGAAAAAAATAGCGAAGTAATGCTCACTGTTGTTATCACTGATATGATTGAACAAAAAATGATAATCATAACACAAAGAAAAAAACTTATGCCGAGCAATTAATCTGAGTCACATATCTGAGCCTAGGCAAGTCGACACAAAAGATAAGCAACTCAGGTGTGTCCCCCCATCCCTCCCCCCTCCTCCTTTCGCGAATTATCCATGGCATTAAAAGAGCTCGAATTCGGACCTCAGGCTGAAGATGTTCAGAACTCTGTGCACCTCTAAAATTTGCACCAGCAAAGCAAATAGTGCTTTTATCATCGTGTCGACCTTATAAGCTTGTAAATAAAGCGGACGATAGTGAATTAAAAGGTAAAGCTTACATACTTCATAATTTTATAGGCTTTGCAAACATATGACACACTTTATTGAAGCTGAAGTTGCATCGAAGCAAGTTCCGGAACCATCCTTATTTTGAAGAAACCAACATCTTTTATGGTCCTATAAAATGAAGCTGAAGATAGTAAGCTAAAGCTAATATTTTCGTCCTTTTTAAAGTGCAACTTGAAAACTTGACATATAAACTTGTATCGCATCAGTCTTGTCTAGAAATTATGAGAAAAATGCAACAATACGAAGCAATAATCTAAACTCATAGATATATACCACTGCATTATAGCATAAATTACTTTCTTATAAATATGCAGGAAATTATGCATACATTTATACTATTTCAATAATCAAGTAGTTTGTTGTCATCATGTAACAAACTTTAGCCAGCAATACAACGCAGTAAAAAGGCGCAAATGGCATGCTCAACAAGCGATTTGTAAGTAAGTCACTGTACAATGTGGTCTATTCGAATGTGAAATTTTAAAGATGGCAAATATTCAGATATATATATATATATATATATATATATATTTATATATATATATATATATATATATATATACGTTTCATGGAATTGAGGAAGACTTATTTAGGATATTTTAATATTGCAATGAATGAAGCAAAAATTTATTCTCAATAGTTTCATCAATTCTCTCGGCGAGCTTAATGACAGATTTCGCACCTCTAGTAAGACGAAACGGAAGCAATTTGATGAAACGGAAATATACCATCACTAAAGCGGAAACACAGCATTGCTGCAAGAGAGATGTTGGAATTTGATTCAACCAATCGCAATATTTTCTGTCGACTCGAATGTTTTTCAATTATCCCCATTGTGAGCAGCAACTTCAAACTCAATATCGCCAACTATAAACAACTCCAACATAAGTCCAACTTCAAGAAAGACTTCAATCCATGCCTTGGTAAACGGCATGAAATTG
Source organism: Baylisascaris schroederi (assembly GCA_006503575.1). Taxonomy (NCBI): domain Eukaryota; kingdom Metazoa; phylum Nematoda; class Chromadorea; order Rhabditida; family Ascarididae; genus Baylisascaris; species Baylisascaris schroederi. The sequence continues at coordinate 3,256,934 of QEWY01000613.1, forward strand.
TAGAATTATATTCGCGAAGGTGCATAGTCATTCAGAGGAATAACCGTTAAGTATGCATCAAGAATTGCTTCAAGAAAAATAAGTAGGGTAATGGAACTTGCCAAGATCGGGCTCAGCTGGCAGAGATTTCTGGCGCACAGAATTCGGATGAAGTGATGGCGTACGAATAAGTTGATTGTATGCATGATAGGTGGCGCCAGCCGCCGTTGAGCCCATATTGCGCCGAAGGCGAGCGCTTTCGGCGCGTGGAGTTAAAAAAGTTGCAGAATCGAAATTACTGTACTCGATTTAATTCCACTTATAGTATATGCGCTTTTACAATATAGCGCAATGCTCAGCATATAAAGCAGCCTGGATTATCGTCCAATAGGCCACCTACCTTGTGGCGGATTGGCACCCTACTCGACGCACAAACCGCTCAGCGAGGCACTTATCGCATTTCAGCTTATCTCCATCCGAAATCGCATGCCTATTAAACAGATTATCGGCGCTTTCTGCCAGAGAAAGACGCTTTATTAAATTATTTATGCACAAGCAGCTGGATTCCTCGATGATGTGTACACGTTGTCCACACTAAATACAGCTCTCTAAGGACGTATCTGCAGTTCGCGTGGTTAAATGTGTAGGATGAAGGCAGCCGCATGAATCTATGAATGTGCCAATAAGGCCACACCCCTCCTCCAACTAATAAAGGCCACCACCACTTCTCTTAGTTTTTTGCTTTCTTCATCTATGCGGTCAGAAAATCGAATGGATAGCATAATAAGTTAGATATTTTGTATGTATCGAAGTGATACGTATCCTTATATTGGTCTATATGGGCGTAAACATACCAATGCATTCTCTTCGAATTGAGATGTAAAGTTTCGAAACAATTGAAGCAAAGTGAATTCCCCCCCTACTTCTCTAGAAATAGTAATCAGCATTAAAGCAATTATAAGGTCTTAAGTGAATGTACGAAAAGATTCCTTATTATATCGAAATAGAAAGCAATATTTTCTTATTGCATGTTTTTAATGCATCATTATAGAGGTTCAAAAAATTAAATAAGTGCACAAAGTGAGGTTTTTATAATGGGTACAATTTGAATAGCATTACGACTATCTCATGTTGATCATAATTTTAATGGATGAGTTATGAACGAGAAGACTTTACTGCTATGGAAATGGATTAGATATAAGAGTATGAAAGTGAATTGATTGTATCTCACTAATCCGTCTATCGTTAAGTATAGATGCTTCACATTGTGGATTCAATTAGGATGACGCTTAGATTTAACGTTAAGGAATGACAAACAATGACCAGCTGTTTTATTCCAGCAGCAGCTTCACTATGAGGGCATTCAAACGGCTGAATTCATTCGTCGATCATATAGTCTTGGACGATACCCGAGCTGGCTTCTTATAGAACCAATCTGACCTAATGATACATGTCAACGATCATGGATGCGCTCATTAAAAGGGCAATAAAAACGCAAATTATTGCTTCGCTAGAATGAGAAACAGAAAGCAATTGATGATTGCAATCTTGATATATGCAAATATGTGCTAAATTTGCATAATAATTTAAGATGCTTTAGACTTAAAAGTGGCATAAGTATATTTCAAGAGGCGATTTTCAAGATGAAGTTTAAGTGGTAGCAAAAAATGCTAAGCGGAAACTTTAGTGACAACACAAATGAAGGGCGTTTCGTTGTGACAACACACACAAACGATAGCATCGGATTGATTTTGAACCGATTCGGCATAGCGTTGCATTTGTAGAGAAGCATGCTTTTACTCGATGCTATTGCATCCTCTCTCCTATATATAAGCGGCAATTTAATCGCATCGCACTACACTATTGGTCTAAGTGACGCATATTTGTCGAGGCAATTTTTGAAACTTTTCACGATTCCGATCTACGTGTCTCTAAGGAATGCTTTCGCATTCGAATATTTACAATTTGATTCACTCTGAAAGGTGATTTGTCTTAAATCAGCTTGAAATATAGGAATGATTTAGAGTTTGATCTATTACTTGAATATAATGTAATCACGACGAAATTCTTTCATTTTCATCTAATATTAAACGTTAATCAACTCAATAATCATAGCTAAATTATACATAAGAATTTTCTCACTTCAAGAGTTTACTACAAAACAAGTATAAGTTTATAGAAAGCACTTATTGTGTTTTAAAGTAATTTAATGAAGTTACTAGAACCAATGCCATCACCATCTTTCAGACTAACCTAGCTGGCAAATTGAAGTAAACGTTTCATATGCTCAGATGTTATCAATGATAAAATAGGGTATTTGTTGGGTTGTTCATATATGCTCGCCCATTATGCTTGAAGGAAGTGAAGAAAGACACATCCTGGCAGTGCAAAAAGTAGAATATATTACATAATGGATATGACATATATTTTATTCGACATTCAACGTGAACGAAGATAGAAGAGCAATCATTGAGTTCTGTTGACTAGGAAATTGTTCGATGCAGTCTCAATAATTTATAAAACCTCATTCTAAGTACCATCACCTCAACTCAACTTCATACTATATATTTTGAACATATCGAATAGTGGATTCGCAACACATCATTGATGCATAATGCTTCACAAAACTCAAGAGAATCAACAAATAAAGTAAGTATAAATTTACCTATATCATAGTTGGAAGGCATCGCTTCGATTATGGTCAACTTATGATCACATCAACCTTCTAGACAAGCAAACCACCTATCTGACGCATGCATACTGGCATAGCTGTTACTGCGCAATCATCGCATTTCCGGTTTAATTGAAAGCAAACTTTCGGCGCACAAATTTCTTCCCTACTCAGTTTCTTATGATTATGTATGCAAAGCATTTCAGCGATCATATATCATGTCCAATTTTGCGTTCTTGTTAGTGATTTTACATTCAGTGATCAATCCCATCAATCAAAATGCAACATCCAGGATGTTCAATGTAATGAAGTGGCATTCAAATTCAATTGCTGAAAACGTGGCGCTCAAAATCCAAAAAGAGAACACGATAGAAAGCTAACATTGAAGTTATTTCTATCTTTCGTTCCCTTTCTGAGTCATTCTCTAAATTGTCCTTCTTAATAGAAGAGAATGAGTCACGTTTGCGCAATTACTTATGAGAAAGGGAAGGGGGAAAAGAATACATGCAAAATATGGGGGGGTGGGGGGGGGAGAAGGGAAGAGGAATCTCGGCTTAGTAAACTCTGGTTTTAACGCGTGAAGTCCGTTCTGACTTCGTTTTTCGGCATTTTCAGACGTTACGTCGCGCTGAGACACCAAATACTTGTAAGACCAGGCTGGTACTTTCAAAATCGTTAAGAAATACCGCTACAAAAACAAAAATTATTCGTCATATTCTGTTACCTCTCGCAAGTAGGTAGTGGAGTTAAAAGTTTTAAAATGTTTTACTCGATGTCATGGTACCCTCAGCATCAGCATAAATATGTTCCTAAAGGTGAAGCTTATGCTTCCGGTTTATATAAGCTTAAAAAGTAAGCTGGATATCGAAGACTCATTCCTAACAATATTCCCAAGAAAGTTCCCATCGTCAAGGGAAATCGCGTTTCTCATACGTTTCAGGAAATAATTGATAAAATTCGTATAAGTTTTACGTGGTTTCATACAATGAATTTTACTTTCATATGCGAAATTTTACAAGTTGCAAACGGCATATCAAAATTACTTCGAATAATTAACTAATAAATAACACTAGATAGTCGATAAATTTGCTAAGTTATAAATGATATAAACAGTACAACGCAATGAACAAAAAAAAAAAGGAAAAAGAAGAAAGCATACAAAAGAGATTGATGCGATGCTTTCGAAACAAAACAAAAATTATTTAAAAATGAGGAAACTATGAAAAATGTGATAGAGAACTCCCATTCGAACTCAGCATTAATCAGCTTTCATCACACCATTTCGTGCAGTAATCCTATTTGTGTCTTTATAGCCTGAGGCTATTAGCGACTCAGAGCTATAATTCCAGAAGAAAGTAGTCTTCAACATCTAATAAACACTAATAAATTATGCAAAATACATCACATACTATTCAACACCTAACGCTATATAACTCTTCGTTGAATAACAACACTGTGAACAACGCACCAATCGGTATACGAACGATTGACTACAAATGAGACTCACTGATATGAAGTAATGTCATCAGATGGTATCTATCTACCTGTAGAGCATTCTGCTGGTGTTACATCTATCTACCCGTAGAGCATTCTGCTGGTGTTACATCTATCTACCTATAGAGCATTCCGCTGGTGCTTCATTTATCTACCTATAGAGCATTCTGCTGGTGTTACATCTATCTACCTGTAGAGCATTCTGCTGGTGTCGATTTCCCATTATCGAATAAGATCAATTTGCATTCAGTAACGATAATTGCCTCAATAACTTCATAAAAAAGCAACTCATCAGTAGAGCAAACAAATAAAAGGGTTGCATGGTTGAATTTTTTCGGCATCTTTTATGCAATAATTCGAAGAAAAAAGACGATCAATCGTAGATATCCGTAGAAATGTCTAACAAATGCATGCATCTTGATGCGATACGATGAGAAACACGTAATGAGCTGCAGTTGAAAAAATTGAATACTAACGACCATGAATGAGAGCAAATCGACGAAATTTTATCTTTGTTGGAAATACAAATAAAGGGAATGGAAAGGGGGTTGAGGAGGTTAGAAAAGGAATACAGATGCTATGTCTAGTATTCATTTTGAAAAAAATGTATTTTCCCTATAAGAAAAAAACCCTCTAAAACCCATTCTTTTCCTACGGTAGATAAGAAAAACCTCATATTATTTCATAGATCTCAAAAGAAACTTATTTCATAGGTCTCAAAAGTTTTATGATTCGACAATATTTTTTTCAAGCACTAAAATCAAAGTGACAAAATATGAGAGCTAAAATTTATACCATAGATTCGCATTCTACCATAACATTCAAGTTGGTCGATCAGGTTGGAAAGGAGCCATTAATCACTCTAAATTGCAAAAATATTTGCATAAATTTGGAAATCGATTGAAGCGCGTTTTCCACAAATCGTAGCGGAACTACAAAAAGCGCATATCCTACCAGCTTCTATCGTGCCAGCTTCTGCATTAATTTCCTCTGCTTAGTTTCACTTGCGCATTCAATAATCTTTACTTTTTTTTAAAACCATTATTTGGGATCGTTCGCGTACAAGTAGTAGAGCATTCAAAGAATGTCCACCAAGGTGTGTTGCTAATCCTCGAGAAAAGTCGATCAACAACTTGCGAGGTATTCGTTGTTTTCTTTTCTTTCGTTCGTGACCCTCTGTATTATCTCTTTTTCAAGTTGTCTATGTCTATCTCAACTCGTTTTTATTTGTATTTCGAATAAAGGTAAAATTGTCGCCGAATTGCTCTCACTTGCATTTCGCACTATTCAACTCTTTGAATTGTAGCTCATTATGTGTTTCTCAACGAATCGCATCAAAGTGCATGCACTTAATGAATACTCCTACAGATATCTATTATTTATCACTTTGTAGGCAAAACTCAATGTGGGCAAAATTGGTTAGGTGTTAAGTAAGAAGATTTTCGAGAAGGAAGTCAAAAAGGGAGTCTCCGAGGATTTCTACTACTTTGACGATTGAGGAAGTTATGCTAATGGGCGCGATAATTACCAATGGTATTGTCAAACGGCTGTTTATAGGAACTTCATTGACTGCTGAGGTGTAGAGGTGAGGTATAGACTTGAGGTTATAACTTAATGTAGCTCGAGCTGAGAAAAAACTTAGGAAATTGTATATTATTGATTACCGTTGATCGTAAATAGAAATATGTTTATAGCATTCTATGATTGTTTATCAAGCGTATCAAAAAGTGATTGATCTCTGCTTATGTTTGGAACTTCCGGTGCTCGAAAAAAAATATATATATGGCAATTGATCTTAACGAGTGATCACGAACGTTGATTTTTCAGAGCATCTAAATAGTAGTAATGCAAAAAGCGCATATCCGCATGCGTTTTCCCGTTAAATATAATCTCATCGCCTAATTTTACATAAGGTTGAATGAAAGACTTGCAGCGAGGAAGTTTCAGCATTTACAATGGTTAAGAATTCTTGAGGGTTTGCGAAGAAGGAAGGCCGAGTCTACTAATAGAACTTAATTGTTTACTTCGAATTTGAAATGAAAGAAGATATACTTCTGAGCTTTCGACCTCCCTCCTAACCTCCTTCTTTAATTCTGGAAATATAACCTATTCGCTGTAATTAAGGTTGGTTGTTAAGTTGGAATGATTTAATGAAAAACATCAGCAATGATTGCACTAGCAATAAGTCAATAATTTTTTAGTGCCACACATTCTACCAGCCAGCTGTTTGCCTCTTTTATCATTTAGAGCGCTGTAGCAGTGCAATTGGTAGCAGTCTTTTTTTGCTGCAAGCAGGATTCTTTTGCCACAGATCTTTGTTGTTTGCAGAATAGCTATAATATTTCGGTTGGGAGTGACTTCCCACCCGCGGTATATATATGTATATATATATATATATATATATATATATATATATATATATAACTTTTAATATTCCCAGCTTGCATTTGCACTGATAATAAGCATTTGCTTTTGCTTCCAAAAGAATAAAAAACAACTGTGATGCTGCCACTTGAAGCATTTAGTGAATCTCTTCTTTTTTTCTTTTTTTGCTTTCACACGTTAAGCAAACAGTGCAAAACGATCCCTCGCACAAAATTTCATACTTCAGCTAATAAAATTTAATATTTTATTTTTTTCAATCAAAAATTAGGTTTTATCTCATCAAAATGTAGTCACTAAATTGACCCCCGTCCCTCTACCTCCCCCCTTCCTCAAGTGTTTCTGGTCGGTACTGTAGACCTCCTCTTCTAAATCAGTTTCCTGACATATGAATAGCGGAAATGGCTGACGTGTCGTACAAGTTGTATAATAATTTTTGTGGAATTTAGTTGATCGATGATGACAATTACAACAATTACTTCAATTATATGAATCAGAGTAAGTTGTAAAATATGCTGAATATGCTGAATAAGTTGTAAGTAATAACAACTTAGGTTGATAGAAATGTTTTATATAAAATAGAAATGATTTATATAAAAGTCGCAATTGTTCGGTCGATTTATGTTCTTAATCCTTTCATATATTGTACGCATCAAAGATCATTTTGTATTGCCAACAATTGTGTTCAGCGAGCGATCCCACTTCAACGATGCGATCAATCAATAGGACGCGTGTTCGATTTTGTTGTGCGGCGTTTCGCATACATTCACTTCAATCGTTCGTTAGTTGTGGTGTTCTTCAACATTTACTACTGTTTATTTCTAGAGAATTATGCAAATATTAGGTGAGATTAATTGGAGATGAGTTGAATGAAAACTTTAATTTGAATATTGATCGTTGAAGTTGTTCATCGGCTGGCAATTAGACAATAGAAATTATGTTATTGGTTGGTGAACGTTGTAAAAATGTTGCGAATGCGGAACAAGTGACAGCCGCTGACATATTTTTCTTGTTGGTTTTATTCTCTAAAAATATGTTAAATAGTTGTTGTAATAATGATCAACCATGGTTATTCGTTCTTGGAGGTTTATTCAGAGGTGCACCTTTTGAAGGGACTTCAGACGAGGAAGGGGTTAAGGGTATTTTTTCATGCACCTCGAAGGAAGATTTTGCTAAGTTCGTTATCGTTATAATGATCGCTTTTTCATTCATTACCACCCGAATATTCTGCCATATTATATACCTGTAGAACACTTAACCTACCTGTATTAATACCTCGATCTAGGTTTATTTAAACCTAAATTTGTATTGTTTTATAGATGCATAATTGAACGTTGAGTTTCTCTTATGTTTCTTACTTTTCCATAAGCGCTTGCTCCAGTTTTAACCAGTATATGTCTGACCCTTTCACCTATGTGAGGAGGGAAATTTCAGGAAAGCGAAGAATCTCTTCCGGTAGATGTGAATCGATCGATTGTTTGAAACCTTCTTCGATCTATATAAATTTTTTGACCCATATAAGTAATAATTTTATGCCATTTTACTATGAAAGAAAATGAATAACTCCTGGATATTTTCCTTTCTTTTTGCGTTCCATATAGGTCAAATCCTGTTCGAAAGGATTGATCTGTAGAGGTCAACGATATATGTTATGTGGATAGGATAGTAAAGTGGAGTACTGTATGTCATCAAGATGATACGGTAGGATCGAGCCGGTATTTGAGCCTTCTATATATCTCTATTTCCTTTTCTGATTCGACAATTCTTGTCGTATTCCTTCCTTCTTGATTTCACCTTTAAGGATTCCATCGGGAACGAGTCTTGTCCACAACTATCCAGACCGACTAGAGGGAGAAAAGGGACGAATAATATATTTTTAGTCTTTTTTTTTCACGTAGATTTGACTAAAAATCGTATATCATATTTGCCTCGTTAATATGAGGTGGATTCCAACTTATCTCAGCATTATCGTAGAATATGTGGGAAAATTTTTGGGTATTTTGCATAGAGATGTGGTATAACCCGATGCCTGTAGTTGGCAATAGAAGGCGGTAGAAACCGACACGAAAACCTCTCTACGGTATCGTTTGTGGTGAATCCATATCGGCTGTCTACCGCTATGGTTCATCTGTGTTAATCATATGCAAACCTGAATAGTCGAAATACAATGGTTTTGATGAGAAATTATAGGGACCATTTATTTAGATATAGGTACTTAAAAAATTGGATAGATATGACGTCACATCCACCCGTCTGGTTTGTAGTGGCTATTATGGATGTAGCTGAATGTGGAGTGTTATGAACGCAATGCGGTGATTCCGACTATAGTTTGCATCCAAAAAGCGAAGAAAGTATTGTTGATATAATGTGTCAATGATTCAATATGCTATTCAAATCTTCTTATAATATGTTATTGGTTCTATAGCAGTGCAGTATGAATGAAAGTGCTTTCTCATCTACAATTTTTTTATTTTTTATCTTTTAGTTTATATAATTTATTGGTGATTTCACGGTCCTTTCTTGCGCATATTTTTTAAATTTCGATATGTAAATTTTTTTTTCTGAATCGCATCCTCTTACTTCATTCATAATTGTTACTTGGTAATACTATTCGAGATTAATTATATTGAAGGGTATTAATTACTCGTCGATTAATGCGAATTGAAATTAGAATAAAATTTGAGTTATTAGAATGAAGTTGAGTATTCCTTTATTATGTATGCTTATTATCATGCTTTTATTTCTGTCAAGTTTTCCGGATCTTATTACCATGCTCATATTTTTGGCAAGTTTTCCGGATCTTACTATCACGCTTTGATTTCTGATAAGTTTTTCCGGATATTAGTCAAAGCGCAACTCTATGAGAAATAAATTGTTTTGAGCGAATAAAATTGCCGTTTTATATGTTTGATTTTGAATTAAACACCTGTACCATCTGTTCATATCCACGTCACCATTAAAGGCTTCTCATTGCCTAGCAGTAATTCCTCGATCTATCCCCGCTCATTTCTTCTTCCATCTCTCATTCTTTCATTTTTGCTATTTGCTTATTCATTCAATCATAGGTGTTCATTATCGATCGGTCTTTATGCATTTTTGTCAGCTTCTTGCAAACTATGTGTTCTCTCAAAATTTAAAGTAAGTAAAATAAATTCATATAAAATGTAAGTTTTTTTCATAAAATGAGCTCCCAAATATTCTGAAATATACCTAAGCGATTTAGGAATTTTTATTATTTTGGTTTTATTATTTTATCATCTAAAATTTTAGTCAAATAAAGCGATGAAATATTTTTCGAGATTTATGGGAAAATCCAATAGATATATATTTGCATAGGGATAGCTTTCAGTTTTATTTTATTTATTGTCATATTCAAGCTTAATAACTCAATTAAAATAAAACTTTTGCAGATATAGAATATTGCTTATTTCACATCTTATTATAATTGCCACAATGCTCTAATATATATCCTCAAACCTTTCCCATTTAAATTATTTTTACATTCTTTTTTTTTTCTCACTAAAATATTTGCGTGGGCGTTAATTTTTTTCTTCAAATACCTATTTTTTCTATGCAATATTCAGTCGCTTAACATGATCACCTGGCCTACATATTGCTTTATGAGATCATGGAAAAATTGAAATTTATTGCTTAGCATTGTTGAATAAATATCTGTAGTGAGCCACTCAAAAATTGCATATTTACACAAAATTAAAGCACTTTTTTACGTAGCTAAACAAATATGAAGTCAATACAATGTACCAAAATTCGACTTATGTATCCTGTTAGCAGTTTTATTTCATATCTTCTCCTTTTTCTTATCTGTCCCCTGTTTACCTTATAGGTCTTTGCGATGATCGGCGCCGTTTTTTTTTTCATATAACAGGAATTTCTATTATATTTTCTGTGATTGCTGTTCCAGGTCCAGGCTTTTTTTTTGGTGGAGCGGACGTAATATCGAGGCTACCAGTATCACGACTTGTTGGGCAATGCAACATTTACTAAGGTGATATCATTCACCAGAACGGATACGGGATATATCAATTTATTGTGCACTATTCCGATCATTGTGCACCATAGCTGAGAGTCCACTAGTGTTACGGTCTTCCTGAACGGATACGATCTTCCTGAACGGATACGATCTTCCTGAACGGATACGATCTTCCTGAACGGATACGATTTTCCTGAACGGATACGATCTTCCTGAACGGATAGGATCAAGCGCAAGTTGCATTCCCACAGAAGATATTGGGTGGTGAACGGATGCTACTGATGATTCCTGTGTTGCACCTGTATACTTATCGGCGCAGATCAAAGGAATGGCTGTAGCGAAGTTCTTTGGTGAGGAGCGTACACCCGATGCCGTCTATGCGGTCTATTTGCGTAAGGTGCGCTATGTGGTACCTACTGGATACGACAATGTACCTGTAAGTGTTTACTCACCTCATCTGTGGTTGTAGGTAAACGTTTACAAAGAGATTATAGGGGTTTATCGATGGATCTAATGTTATATATGATTCCATCAAACCTAGAACTAGTCTTCCTTTGAAAAGGGCAACTCCTTTATCAGCATTGAAGATCATAATGCTTTCTTTTCACAAGTTTTCTTACGCTAACACCATTTTATTTTGGTGTGGTCATGAATAAAAAGGTGGATAGATTATGAAAGTGGCATCACTGAGTTGAAAGTTATATGTTACTCTCAGTGATCTTTCTACCCTGTTTGATATATCAGTTGCTGGGTTGGTAGGAATGATTGAAGACCTTAGGTTGATGTTATTATATGTACTGAACATCATTAGAACTACAGAACTGCCCTCGGATAAGTAATAAATATAGATGAAAAATAAATTTTTGATGAGGTTTGTGGAAACTCTCTGTATAAAGCAGCTCAGATGATATGTTAGGAGAGTGACACTTTCTTAAGGTAAGTATTTAATTCAGGTCATCTTTGCAGCGCTATAGATCGATTGATCGAGATGACCAATTGCTAGTCGGATCGGAGTCAACCGAAGATCATCTTCAATGGGAAACTATTCGAGAGCGGGTTATACGTGCCGGCACTATCGAAAAGCTTGTGGTGAGCATGTTTTCTTTCAGTTAGATCACATTTGCACTCCATAGTGAAAAACTTCATTACATTATATCCAGCAATAAATATAGTCACTCGTTTCCGATCCCACTATGCGCATGGTCAATGCTACCGGTCAATGCACTATTCGGCCGAGCAGCTGTTATAATAAGGTCGAAATTTTTTTCTTCTCTACACTTAAATATAAGCGGTCACCTATATATCCAACTAGAATTTTTTTGGCATGCGTATATGCGTATGTTTTCTGTGTGTCTGTATGCGCACACGTTTATAAGATTTGAATGACTAAAGTTAAACTCAGGAAAGGGATTAGATGTTTTGTTGGATTAGATCTTCAGTCAAAATGGAATAGATCTGCGGTGGAGATTTTATATTCAGCAATCATCATTCGATTCAATTTTGAGGCCATTCATTTTGAATATTCTTACGAGATTCAGGTTCTCTAGGTGTTAGATATGTGGTGATGATTCATCATATCGCTATAGAAACCATAGTTTTTACCAGTTCTTCGTCATTTGCCCACGTTTGCTAATAAAGTTATCGTCTAATCTTCTATCGACTAGATGATCAGCAGACGCAACAAAAGTTGTATGGAGGAATCTCAGGATCATCTCACTGCACCAATCTCACCGAAAATTGATGGAAATATTTTATCGTCGTTCTTTTCCAGATGTAGATGCGTTTAGAAAGTGCAGAAGGGTGGCTTAGTACGTTGGAGTTTAAAGAATTGGAGCTTGGCTTAATTATTGTAATATCTGATATGTTGGTTTATACCAAGTCACTGGTTTGATCCATATGACACGGCTGGAGAGAGAGAGGTATGCCGGAGATCGATGTAACTCAGACTTTTTAATAGGAATGCAACGGATGAATGTGTGGATGAAAGGGATGGGGAGTTGCATGCTAGACATTAACCTTGAAGCATTGTGCTATAAATGCTGCAATAAAAACAATGTGACGGTATCTGAGTAAGTGAACTCTCAATTCTTTTAGAATTTTGGGTTTTTGCTATTGAAGATAGAATCCGGCATACGTTTAATTACTAAGTTGAATGCTTTACTTTCATGAAATATCCTTTAAGGAATGTTTGATTGGCAGCGATGGCGTTATGGATTCTCGTCATTTCAACGTCTTCTTTGCCACCTATCGAGCATTCTCGAATTGTCCAATGGTGCTCGATCTTCTTTTGAATCGTTTCGAGGCATTCGATGATGAATCATCAGCGTCTGGAAGCGCCGACGGTATTGCCGGACAAAAGTATTTCTTATTCCATTATTTTTGCTCACTTTTGCTGTTCTTTTTGTAAAAAAAAAAAAGCAAATGATGACCCATGCTTACATTCGTATTTGGGGGAGCCGACCGATTCGTTTATCTGGGGTGCACAGATCGGTCTGTCTGTTTGGTGTCATCTGTAAACCCAAATGAGGATTTTGCAGGAGTTACCGTCAACTCAGTGAGTAAGCGTTAAGTTTGAAAGAGCATTTTAGACTGTTTTCCTCTGTAAGAATGTTCCATATTCCAGTTCGATCCGTTCGGTGATATTATGTTGGATGGATATGTATCCTGAAGATTTCTATGAACCAAGCACCGATTTTGTTTCCCTTATACGATTAAGTGAGTTCGCACGTATGCACAAAATTACCGATATTCGCTCAAAGGCACGAAGGCTGAGAGAAACATACAAAAGGATCGCCGCCGAAGGAGGACTTATTGGTGAGTGGTGTTTTCATTAGTGCTATGAATGTGCCATCTGTATAGATCTTAGTTTAAGAATATATTGCCACACTGTTGTTTTATACCCACGATCACTTTCTTTTCTGCCTTTGATTCCTGTTGAATTCAAAGGTTTCTTGTTGCACCGGGCCTGGGAGGATGAAGAGGGAAGGGAAGGGGAGCGGAAGGGAAATTGATAGTCCTACTCCATCTTTTTCGGTACACACTATATTTGGATAAGCGCGTACAGAGGTACACACATTCTCATCACTTTTTTTTTGAATTATTTAAAAAGCAAGGGTACTTTAGAAGTAGAAGCTTGCTATTACTTATGATCGTCGAGTTTAACAGGCACAGGTGTTACCAGCTTTAATTTGATCCATTGATGATTTTGATCCCTTTAGTAGAGTATATANTTTAAAAGAATGTTTTATTAAAAAAATGCGAATATTTCAGCTCAAATTCCATCGATGGACCAATATGTTTTTAATAATGGTTACGATCCGAATGATTATATTAATTGTTGTGAGCGAGCTAAGATGTTTGACGTTGGTAAAGAAAATTGCGTTCAAATCGCCGAGCAACTCACATTTTGGGATGCTGTAAGATTTACGCAAATTTTTATTTTGAATAATTATTACATATTTTGCGAGTTCCATATCCGTTAACTGTAATTTTCCGGAACTGCGGTAGACGTTCCCGGAAACCAGAAAATGGTGGTGTTGTCAGAAAGCTTCGTTTACTGATTTCCACAAGTTTTGGACCTTAGCAATCGTTTTATTTCACACAATTCTTGTTTTACATTGTTTGTTCAGAAATGAGACGGACTTGTATTGTGTTGTTTTATGCCATCTTTCAATGAGGCATCAGATAAAAGGTTATATTGGCAGTGCTTTGCAGGAACTTTTCAAGGAGTTATTGCCTCAGCAGTGTCAGGGATGTGTCTGGACAAGGAGACGGAAGAAGGGCCCTGAAGCAGTTTACAGTGTTCGTGCGACTATCGATCAGGTATTTAATGTTGCATCTCAAATCTATTGTCTCACTAAATGTTAGTGCACAACTGTTAAAATGCTCAAGTTTAATGATGAAACATGTTTCTCTCAAGTTTGCTTTGAACAAAGCAGTTTAAAGTAAAGGAGAGTAGCATTCATCAGAGGTAGACAAAGTTTTGAAGGGAGTAAAGAGTGCATGAAATGAGTCGAGAGTGAATCAGCGTTGTTTATGAGCCGGCATCTCTAACAGCAATAATGTTTAAAGCTGGTTATTGTTAGATTCAGCGGTTTTTTTACAGCTTAAACTATGTTATGTTATTTTTTTTTTATTCTATATATTAGATAATTGATATACAGCTAAGGTTTTGAAAAAATCTTTGAAGATTTAATATTTGAAGCGAAGATTTTAGTAGATAATCGACTTTGGATGGGAATTCCTAATAAATTTTCAGTTCAACGCCGTCTCACAAAGGGTTATGACGAGCATCGTTCTACCGGAATGTCGAGCTGAATTCCGTGCTAAAATTATCTCAAAATGGATCGACATTGCGAGGGTTGGAAATTTCTTTAATTTTTCTTTTCAACGTATCGTTCTTTTTCTATTTCATTGTTCAGTAGAAATACCTGCAAAGGAAGTTGAAACGATGAATCATCTAGCAGTGGCAATTTTCAAAAAACAGCGCCATGCTGTTCCATGCACTTCCTTCTACTAGTTGTAGTGATTTTCAATTTTAAACCCTACATGACCACTAATTGAACGAAATTGATTTAATAAAGTTTCAGTGATATTAAACAAAACGAGACCCATTAGAAAGATGTGAGTTCAAGCAGCTATAATGCAACATGAACTGAATCAAGAAAGTTCATCGTTATAACTTCTATGATTTCGTAGAAATGAGTGTTTTATTAATCCAGTGATTTTTTTTTTTCGCTTCCTGCAGGGTTATCGAGCTTTGCGCTGTCTTCTGTTTGTTCTTTGTTCTAAATCTCTTTTTCTTAGACTTTGCGATCCTTAGAAGCTTTGATTAAAGTTGTGTAATTCATATAAAACCAAAAGTGATTCTTTGCAGCCATCTTATTTACCTACTAGCAAACTGTTGAGTTTTTTTCTATATTTATGATGACACGTTGCAGGAGTTGAGAGCTTTGAAGAATTTCTCGTCGCTGAAAGCAGTTCTGTCGGCCCTTCAATCGGAACCGGTCTATAGATTGAAGTCTGCTTGGGCACTTGTTCCAAAGTTAGCTTCTCTTTTATGCATCCACACATTTTTTTAAAATATGCTTGACATAGGAGCTGATCGAGGAAAGCAAATTAGTTGAGGCCTTCACTGAGAAAGTGGGGATCGGTGACATGATTCGTGAGATGCATTTTTTTTTTTTTTTTTGAAGTCCTCGATGGGAAGCATTTTATTTCATACGGGACATACTTGAACAATATAGCATCTTAGTTGGTTGGAGGAGATGAGATGGGAGATCACTCCTATGAATTCTAGAATTGAATTTTTAGAACTTTCATATTTATTAACACTTTTGCAAATTACCTATGGCAATAAGTCATTTAGTGGGCAAAAATGTTTCACTTGAAAACGAGAGCTTTTACCATGCAAGGAAATGAATTCCAGTGGAGTGGGGTGGAATAGGTAAACGAAGAAATAAATACCTATAAAATTGTTCATGTTCATTCGCTTGTTTACTTGTTTACTCAGTTTAAATGTCAAAAAGTTGACCGAACGAGAAAAAGTTTAATCCGACGTTGTTGTCGATATGTTCCGTTTTTCACGTTTTGATGTTTTGCAATTGGTTTTGCGCGAGTTAGCGTACCTTTTAAATTACCTGTGCTAATTTAAATTACCTGAATATGAAGCAGATTTTATGACATAGTATTGTGGCAACGAGATAAGAACACTGCTTAATTAACCTGAAGTGATTTTGTTTTATGCATTATTCCATGTTATAATTACATTATGAGTTGTTTATATTTAGTGGTTCGATGGGACAATTCCATGAATTGGCATCGATTTTCGAGATGGATGATGATGGTGATGAGCATCGTGCACGTCGAATCCTCGATGAGGTATTTTTGATCTCCTTCGTACCTCGTAGATTACCGTTGTGTTTATTTAACAAACATCAGTGCGGATTGTATCCTTAAATAGGTGTATAGATTTACGAAGTAATTGAGTTATTGCTTAGTGATGTTTTATGAATTTTTGCATAATGGAATTAAAACATGTGGAAAAGTGCTGCACCTTTGAAATGTACAAAGTGATCTTCTTTAGAATGGTGTTTTGATCGTGAAAGTTTTATATATTTTCTTTTTTAAATTGTTTTAATTAGTACCGAATAGTTTGGGGTGAATGATACGTTTGGGTTTTATTGTGTTTGTGGGAATGAAAGTGTTTTCGGTGGTTTTTTATTCATCGAAGTGAAATGATTCGAAGTGATTTAATTCATAAACAAATAGTTCGAAACGTTTTGCTTGAAAATGCTTCTTACACTTTGAATTTTTTAATGTCGTAATTAAATTCAGGAAGGGACTGCGAAAAGCTCGCCCCTCAGACGACCTCAATTAATCCAGAATTGCCGACGAACGAAGAGTGATGTTAATTTGGCTGAATCACAAGGTACGGTTCCGTATCTAGGCAGTTTCTTGACTGACCTCGCGATGATTGACCAAGCTCATCAAGATTTTACTGAAGGTTTGTTATGTTCGGTGTTTAACTGTTTAACTCACTTGTAGACCTATGCTCACTTATGGTCTGTGGTTTCGTACTTCCTATACTGAATGTCCTCGTAGCCTGCCAATGTTTTTGCGCATCTGCGTCTTATAAATACATTGCACTACATATAGAGGAAATATGGTTGGCAACTGATCCTCGTTAAGTGTAAAAATATAAATGTGGGAATTCCGGCTAGCGATTGACAGCTCGATCGGTGGAAGGCGGACTTGTGCACAGGATTTTTGCTGAGATGATGAGAGAAAGTCGAGAGATTTTTTTTGTGCTAATTGCAACTTATATTCAATGGGATACGGCTGCAAAGCTTAGTAAGTTCGAAGTTTATGGGTTAATTTTTTCCGGACATATCTGAGTTGATACGACCGTGTTAGAGAAATATGAAACAGGATATTACTGTGTTATGGGAATATAATATGGTATATTATATCGTGTTATATTTCTAAATCTTGTTCAAAAGCTTCTATGCGCCCAGTGATAGGCTGATAGATGATATGTGGTTGTTGCGCCGCTTTCTATCTCTTTTTTTATTATGCCACTCTAATTTCAGATGGGTTGATCAACTTTGAAAAGAGGCGCAAGGAGTTTGAGGTGATCGCCAAAATCAGGTTGTTCCAGTCAGCGTCGCGTGCTTACAACATTCCCATGGATCCAGCCTTCTGCTCGTGGTTCTATTTCTTGCCAGCTCTTGATGAAAACCATTGGTAGGCCACGTTTTACACTTCCGAGACTGAATTTTATTCTGGTTCCCCTATTGATTGATTTTCAGTACTGTGGATCATTTTCTTATAATATTAGCATGAAGGGTTGACTGAATGAGTTGCTTGCATCGCGGCAGTTAATACGGATCTGTTTCACTTTCTTTAATTAGCAGACAATATTAATGGATGCTAGACTGGTTGAGGTGTTGAATGCATTTCTTGCAGTTTTGCGAGATCATTGGAGGTGGAACGACCGTTGACTGCATCGTCGGAGCCGAAGTCAAAGTTGCTATTGAGTCCAGCTACGAAAATGTTTGTGTTGCCTTTTTTTCAGTTGTTTTTCTACCGTTGATGCCTAACTGATTTTACTCAAGTGTGGTAGATTCAGCACATATCGATGACTATTTTAGAAAGTTGAATAATTTGAAAAAGCATATATTGGTCTAATTTATACCGGGTGAGGTACTATCCATTTTAAATGAATATCAGCCCAATGGACATCATAGAATTCATTTTTATGGCTTTTTTTAAAATCTCTTGATAGCTTTGTTTTATAACTTACTCGTAATTGTTATATGTGTTGAAAGTCACAATTTCGGTGATAAAACTGCGATTTTGTTGATGATAAAACTGAGAAAGGAAGAACATTTAAGAATCTAAAAGTTTCTTATAGAGTGCTCTTTAGAATATCGTCTTGCAGAGTCTACGTCTGAACTGAGCCCCTTTCTATTATTTCTTTATTAGTTTATGAAGTTAATAGTTGAGAAAACCACTAATTTTCGGAAGTGTTGTAATTGTAGTTCTTTCTATAAGCCTAAGCAATTTTCTAGCAACACATTGTCGCGTATTTTTGCATCGATGAATGTGGATGAAAGCAACAACGAAAGTTCGATCGGTGGTCAGCTGTCCAACGATTCGGGGATCGCTACTGAAGATTCTTGGGCTTTTGACGGGGGCAGACCGTCAGCCGAAAAGTGTCCCACAGCGTCTATTGGTCCATTTGGGATGCATTGCTCGCGTTCGTTCACAGCTCCATCAACTCCTGCGAGTACTGTTTCATGGAAAGGAGGTCTGTTAAGTATAACTGCCTATATCCTTGTATGCTGTCGTTTACAGTTCCGACCTTCCTATGTTCAGTGAAACCATGTGGGTTTTAGTGGATTCCATCCTTTTCATAATTTTTATCCTTCCCAAGTGACGAATGGGAATGGAATGTCCATTTCTTCTCCTTTGATCTTGATATTCGATCGCCGATAGTGATCAACTTTACATATTGGGTTTGAACGAACGCTTGTTGTACACTAGTGAATGTGAGCAAAAAAGAATTGACATATACAACGTATAACGTTTGTTTTTCATTTATGATCCATAGAATACGGTGGAAGCGTTGTCTGTTTTGCATTGCAAATTGGAAAGATTTTTCTAGGCGGTCCGATACATTTGAAATAAATTCTTATAAAAGTTAATGTTGAAAATATTTAGGGAGTGAGTTCAATCCAGGTGCAATGTTCTCACATCAACGTACGTCAAGTGGATCGTCGAGTAAACATCCAAGCGAATCCCTTTCGCATAGCTCGAACACCACTAACGATTGCATCGTAAGTCCATTGATTATTTCCGTTATTGATTATTGATTTGTTGTTGATTTGTTAGCAGCAACATTTTTCCTGCTAAGAGTATCGTCTTTCTATCTGTTCATGAGCTCCCACTTTCATTACGGAATGAGATTTTTATGCGGAACGGAACGGAATATATTGGCGTTGCTGTTATCTTTGGATTTTACGAACGGAATTGTATGCGGAACGAAATATTTAAGGAACGGAATATATACCTGAATTTAATTCTGATCAAGCAGCTTATAATCTGTGCGAACTTTTCGCACATTATTATTAAAGCTGATGAATTATAGGCGCTTCGCGAAGGTCATTGTAAAAAAGACCTTAAAAAGGATCTTCATAATTTTTACTTCTTTCAAAGGTATTGGATATTTCAGTTTATACCTTGCAAAGTCATCATATGGGCGCCCATCTCTGTTAAATTGCTGTTTCTGAGAGTGTTGTATCGGAAAAACCCAAGATGTCATTGATTTTAGGAGAGGTAGAAATAAGAGGATTCTAGATCCCACAACCTCCTATGCATTTCCTTTTCATCTCTTTTCTAGTGCTAATCTCCTTCCCATTTCTTTTCACCTCTTTCCTAGTACCTGTTAAATGTTTTGTCATTCCATTTTGCTACCTAACTAATCTCATATATTCTTATAATGCTAAATTTTTCCATAACTGTTCTGTCTTTTTACATATTTCTGCTCTTTTTTTTCTTATTTTTCTTCAATCACTTTTTTCATGTGTATATTATTTTCCTTGCTTTTTATTGTCGTTTTCATCTCAAATATTCGTGGTTCTATCACCGTTTATTTATCTTTAGTTTTTTATGCGGTTGACTGTCTCTGTGGTAACACCGTTATTCAGATGACCGTACCTGATATAGAGTAAGATGCATACAACACCAATGAGTTTCGACCTATGTCCTGAAATTCAAATCCGCGTACAACTTATGCAGGAACTTTTACATAGGCACGACAGTTGATTTTTCCATAAATCTGCGAAAAGACTTTGCAGGTTTACTTCCTCGCCTCTAATTTGAACTATGTGTATATTTACCTGTAGTTTGCGCGAAGCATCCCTCCTAACTTTTATTATTAGTTACGCATTTAATCGATTAAATTCTGTCGTTATCCGTTTGGACTATTTGAATGGATTCATTTATATTTCACCTCCACATAGAGGATTTCTCGAAAAATTCTTCATAATTTGCCGTCGAAAAATTCGTGAGATTTTCGGTGCGTTCACATTCCCTCGTCAACGATTGATCGATCGCTGATAAAACATATCGATTGATTAATGGCAGATGATTCGTCTCGATAATTCTATTTGACCCATTTCTTAGACACGTAAATCTCTTCACTGTTTTATTTTGATTGGAATCGTCGAATAACTCGTTTTTCGCTTTCTCTATCGACTTTCTTCGATTTGTATGACATCGTTGAGAAATTTTTATATGTGTTTCGTTGCTATTTTTTGAATCAAATTTTAAATTTTATTTGTAAATATTTCATCATATTGTACTAATCGTACCCAGAAACAACTCACAAATTTGCCCAGAAACAACTCCGAATTGGAACTTATATTCGGTCAGTAACTCAACAAATTTTGCGTCACTTTTTTAACGCGTCAGTGTTAATGTTGAAGAATTCAGCTAAACTCATCAACACCCACATGCCTGTTTCATATCGGTCGAATATGCTGTACTAGTTGTATCAAAAGAGAGGGGTAAACCCCCTCAGATGGTCACATTATTGTTGACGATGTAATTGTAAGAATGAGAGTTTTTTCCATAAATAGCCTCCCAGTAGGATGAGATCACGAATGATCTAAAAGACAGAAAGATTAACCGTCATCCCATTGGCTAACGATGCAAACGCTTGCTGAAGATTGGTAGTAATAGTATTACTTTGCAACTTTGATCTTATAGTTGATTCTGATCTTTATTGGACGCTGCAACGTTCCTCTCTATCATTAGATCTACAGAATCATCGAAAGTCGCAAACTACATTTATTTGTAGCGTTGGTATCTCAAACATTATTACTAACGTTTGCATTGGGCATTATCGGTCTTTTTTTTTTGGCATTCTGCGGTTATATATGGTTTCCTTATCTTATTTTGGATATTTTTGATATTTAAGTATTTTGATTTAAATTTCGATTCATAAAGCATATTTTACCTTTTGTCAATATGATTATGTTACTAAGTGATGATCCATGACGCAGAATCATTGAAATATGGTAGGGTGGAGTTCACCTTGATCCTGTATTTCGAGGATAATGTGTGGTTTTCCTCACATCCGGCCATCTGCAGCGTTTTAGAGGATCGGAAAAGTGAGCGGCCTGGAGATGAGTTTCAGCTGGCAATGAGAACGTATGCCAGAGGCAATATTTCGAGTAGCTTTAATTACCATTGTGCGTATATGTGGAATGTTTTCTATGAAAACATTATAAAATCATCAACTTCGTGTAGAGAGTGGTTATTCCGCGCTTTCTTTCTGATTTATCCTTTCTTTTTGTTTTGTTTTATTTCGTTTTTTTTTTTTAAATTTCTTTATGCATCTTATGTACTAGCCATTGGACGTGCATCCGTTTTCTCTTTTTCCTTTCTTCCATTGCATCTCGAAGACCGTTCTATAATTTTCACATATTTTCATAAATTCAAAAAATTGAACAACTAGATGAATGGGTAAATATTATTGGGTTTTATAGAAAATAAAGGATTGGAAAATATAGAAAATATAGAAAATAAAGGAAATAAAGGATTCTTCGTCATGTACAAAAAGAAGTTTTTTTTAATGGTAAATTTGATGCTCTAGATAAATTCATATGATTTCTTTTGAGTTTAGGATTCAATTTCCAGTCATTGCTATAATTTTTGATTGCTGTAAATCCCTCAAATGTATGCTGCCGCTTATTCTTTGTTTATTACTGAATCAGTTTCTTTTTTTTTTTTTAAACGTGATATAACGCATCGGATATAATCAGCCATATGTGAAATAATTGGGCCAGACATTTTCTTCGAGATTGATGACTCTTGAACAACGAAAATTTGTCTTTAAACCAAGCAGATGGCTAGCATTTGATGAGGTTTATAGGGGTGGAAACTATCCAAAATTGGTTCACTTAATAAATTTTCTCCCTCGAAAGCTGAGTCGGTATAGTGTTTTGAGTGATAGATGTTTATTTATTGTTTGCTATCTATGATGCATTCATGGTCATGGGGAGTGACACAACACGGCTAAAGGAAGAGGTAAAAGTTTTTCCCCAAAGCGTTAAGATTTATTTTATCGACGTGACATTTCTTAACATATGATATGAACCCTAAGGCAAAAAAATAGGACAATTCTGAACGAGGTTTTATTTACTGCAGTTACGGTAAGTATTGAATAGTGAAAGTCGTGTGTTTATCACATGCATATAGGGTTCACAGGCATTACTATTTTATTCGATTGTATTTGTTTAGGACCTTTTGAAGTAACTGTAAGCTCAGCTGTCTAGTATTATTTGCCTCTCTCAATAGAAGCTCGTATTCACAGTCGTTCTTCGAATCTTCGGCATTGAGCGATCGACGGCGAGTGGATATGGCCTTACCACATTTTTTTATAGGCGTACCTGTAATTATAAAATTTTTTTGGTCTTTTCAAAGGTTTAGGAAACGTTTTCTACTCATTTTTCTACAATTATCTAATTAATGTATTTTGCGTCACTCAAGGAATATGCAGAAATTATTGGAAAATAAGCGTCGTTCATGCAGACTTATCTTTGATCACTCCAATCAAATTTCTATAGAAAATTGTTCAGTGTATGGATTTTTTCTTGTAATTTCATTGGCTGCCTTCTTACCTGATTAAGGCGAATGAAACGTTGATAATGTGATGCCAAGTTTTTTAATATATGGATATATGGGATTGTAATACGTCTGTTGCTGTTTATTTATTGAGGATGAGTGCTCCAGGTAAATGTAACATAGGTGTTTATTTATGAAGATGACATGTATGCAAGATGAACTGCAGCTGCTTTTACGTCAGCTTTGACCTTCTCAAATTTATGCGGATTCAGATGCTAAATATTTGTTTAAAATTAGTTTCACTTTAATAAATAGAAATTTCCACAGAAAGTCGATAATTTTTGTGTAAATGTAGAAAATACATTTAGTACAGTATAACTCGATAATTCCTCGAAGCATTTTTTAGAACGGCTCGTTATCTCGTCGTGTTGCGAGTGCATCAGACGCGATGTCTTCAGAAGCAGATCACGTCGATAGCAGTAAACGACGCGGACTTACTAATGGCCATGTTGGTTTTTTCTTTTTTCTTTTTTTTTTTTTTGATAAAAAGAATTTATACGCTCGTTGCAAATAAAGTATGAAATTTTGAATAACAGTTCAGCATCTGATAAGGCAGTGTTTCTCAAACAGTAGCGATGAGTGGTTTACGTAGTCTGAGGAATTGAAGCCTGATAGCCTACTACATGGTTTAGATGTTGAGTTTTGTTTATATCTGAGGCTTACTTGCTATATTTTTCAATAGAAATAATAGCAAGCAAATCTTTTATATACCCCTCGGAGGCATTCGTTGGCTTTCATTCGATTTTGCTTCCTGTAATTTTTGATCCATCCTATTCTCCTGTATGTACTACTGGCAGAGTGCGCACTTTCTTGGTAGTCCTTCAGCTCTCGGTTGCTCATCAGTTTCATATTGGAGGTGTTTATTCGTAAACCGTCGGTCATATTTTCTGCCATTTTCTTCTCTGGTTGAAGCTTTGAGATATAAGGGCTGTGTTATCTGCGAATATTAAATGCGATGATCCTTCTCCGTCGACGATCACCCCCTGTTATGCCTCTCTAGCTTGTCGGACGCAAGTTGCGGTTTTGCGTTGAACAACAGTGGGGAAAAGTAGTCTCTCTATTGTACTTTTGTTTTGATTTCTATTGGCATTTGCGTTTTATGTATGAAAATTGTGGATGCCGATTTGTGATGGATTTCTGGAAGAGTAGAGGTTATTGAAGGATATGTTACGGTGCAGTTCATATATCTGTATAGGACGATCGTTTCGATAGAATCGAAGACTGTTTCGTACTCTAGAAAGGGAATAAAAAGCCAAGTTATATTCTTTAGTTTTTCGATGAGTATAGTAAGCAAGTGGATTTGGTCGATTGTTGATTCGGCGGACTTGAGCGCATTGATTTTAGTGGATAAGCACATCCTAAACATATATAATGAATTTATAATTGCAGACTTCAAGTAGTTCACCAGCGACATATTCATCACCAGGGCAACAACCTCCACCCTTCTATCTAGCGCGTGTTGCACTCGATGATACTTTACAATCGGAAACTGCAGCTACAAACTATAAATGCATTAAGGTCAGATGTTTTATTGTTTATTGTTTCTAATGGAGATATGTTGGTCGATTTTTCAAGAAAACAATCCATAGTAAATTCATCAGCATGTGATAAAGGATTATGACTATCTAATTAGAAAGCCGCATGACACCGATGGTGTTTGTAGTAAATTGGTTATTGCCGTGAGAAGTGATCTCATGCGATTAACGCTTATTTTCTATCGTATTTACTGTAATCTCATAAACGTTGAATAATGGTTTTTCTTTCATCTTTACAATTTTCTTAATTATAAATGCATTAAGGTCAGATGTTTTATTGTTTATTGTTTCTAATGGAGATATGTTGGTCGATTTTTCAAGAAAACAATCCATAGTAAATTCATCAGCATGTGATAAAGGATTATGACTATCTAATTAGAAAGCCGCATGACACCGATGGTGTTTGTAGTAAATTGGTTATTGCCGTGAGAAGTGATCTCATGCGATTAACGCTTATTTTCTATCGTATTTACTGTAATCTCATAAACGTTGAATAATGGTTTTTCTTTCATCTTTACAATTTTCTTAACAAAATTTTTAATTAGCTTAGTTTATTTATAACAGGAAGACACAAAAATCCTGGTAATCGACTATTCATGTTGTTGGTGAGGTTTCCGATCGACAGAGATTATTGCCTGACGACGAAGGGAGATCTGTTGTCTTACGTTGCTTAAATAAGCAAGCTTCGCGTAAATGTTATCAGTATCGTGATAAAGCTTATCAGTACCCGATCCGTTATCGATAAGATGGCTTTGATAAACGTTGATTAGTGAATGAGTTGTTTAAGGTGGAGAACGGGGATCGCATGAGCAGACTCATCGACAGAGTACTCGAGAAACATCTTATAAGTGGTGACCACTCCGACTATTGCCTTGTGCAGCTTCTCCCCGATGGATGTGAGTTTTACTTCCGCTCATCTTTAAATTTTACTTCGTCTATTTTTTTTTCATATATTAATTTATTTGTTTTGATATTGTATATGAATCGATGGGTTAGTTAATTAAGTTCATTCCTCAATGACGATAATTGTTCATAAGGGCAACTTCATATCAGTTTCTTCTAATTGCTTAGCGATTGATTTGTTGTTTATTTTGCGGTATAATATTGCGATATGAAAAGTGTGTTCAGAAAAGCAATGAGAAAGATATCATTGGTAGGGGTATTTTCAGAGGACAAACAGTCTCAGGAACTTGGCCTAGTTTTTCGATTTAAGGACACAGAGCTCTTTTGAAGGATGCCGACTTTTGACTGCCTTCCCTGTTGATATCTGGAAATAAGTGCATGAAATGCCTTCCAAAAATGAAATCAAACGTTCAACTCGAGCTGGCATTAACATTCATCATTCAGCAGATTTTTGAAGAACCACTTAAACGAAATTAGTTATATGGGACCACATTCTAGTTCAGGAAGTAAAGCTTTAAATTTAATCGCGTTTAGTTTTTCTGATGCGCGACTACAAGCCAAAGGTAGATGCATATTTTTGCTGGGTGATTTTATTTCCGACGATTAATTTAAGGTCAACTGGTCTGAGGGTGTGGGATTCGAGCGCTTTTACGCTGAAACTGCTGGGAGATGTAGCCATATTGGTTCTAACCTTCGACATCTTTCTTTATTAGCATCTCATACTATTTTGTTTCATAGCGCATAAAATCATGTAAAAAATGGGACGAATTTAAGATTATTACAGGTGAGTTTCGATTGCCCGATAAATGCAACCCATATTATGCAGTAGCTCCCGACCCTAGCTCACCGATGCTGAGCTTCGTTCTACGACGATGTTCGGATGCGGATGGACGCTGCGGTATAACATCGGTGGCTCCATCAGCGAAAAAGTTGAACCGCATAAAGCGCAGCAATTTGCTTCGTTGGAGTAGCGGCTACTTGTAAGTGGATCCCTATCGACCTTCGATTATGCCTTTTTGCTACCAAATAATTTTATTTATATAGTTTTTCAATGCAAGTGATTTGTGATATTGCCAAATATGTATAGCATGCTGTTATATTTTCATAGGGGGATAGGAGAGCTGATCGCAGATGATCAGTCATTTGATGCGGATTCAGTCGATGAATAGATACTAATTGAATGCGCATTTAAACGAACTGATTAATGACCATCTCTAGCATGCATTGCACCGTCCGCTCATTCTTCGTGGAATACTTGCGTAGTATGAGCTCGAGCTTGGAATACTTGCGTAGTATGAGCTCGAGCTCTAAGGTAATACTGAATGATCATCTAGCGATGTTACGGCACACATTTGTTGCTAAATGACTCAAATTACAAATGGGTTAATAAAACTATGAAACGAATAAATGAAAAGGCAAGCGAAGTGAAGTGGATGAAAGTATTGAGGGGAAATCGGAAGTACGATATTTAATAGCAAGAATATTAAGACAAGCAAGGGAATGGAGAAAAAAAAACAAAAATATTCAATTAGAGGGCGATGTTAGGTCTTTGAGGAAGAAGCAAAATCGTGGATTTGGAAATTTTCAAAAAAAAAAAATACTGCGGATAATGACATCGATAGCAAGCCTTTTTCTATGGAAATTCAAAAATCAACCCTATCAAGACGGCTATTAACATTCGCGATAATACAAAAGCACATCTACTATTGCAATACGACAAAAGGTTACTTACTTGCCTTATGCAAAGAAGTACCATTATCAAATCCGGAGATTATTGACCCAATGTTTTCACACAATCGACCTATACCCGATGTGCACACCATCGGCAAAGGAAAAGGTAAATCGATAAGGTAATACAGGTGGGCCTAGAACGCTAAGTTGCGACTGGTGGCATTGAAACCACCCATCTTCCACGTAGGTAAATTTCTGCCATTCGCAGGTGTATAAATAACTGTGTCGGTGATGTTGGTAAAAGGGAAGTGTCGCTTTCATGGGGCATCGTTATGTAATAGTAAGATGACTTACGAGCATACTACGGTGACAATTACCTAGTAATAAAGTGACTGTACTTTATTTGCTTGCTCATTATTCGTTTAGCTTATCGATTTTCTAGGCACTAGGAGATTTTCTCGATATTACATAGTTGGTAAGTTTATCTGTACTACGGTATAGCAGTTCGTGGTACGGTAAAGCAGTTCGATGTAACTTACTGTAAAATGACTTGCGATGAGCTCTCATTTCACATCTGTATTCCTTCATGGCATTTTTAAAGGGACAATAAGGATGGTATTGAGTGCGTGTAGACTTTTTTCTTGCGACAGTTAATGGCCGTTGGTGCTATTAAATTCGCTTTCAAGTTGCAATTTTCATTTGTAATTGCTTGCGAATGTATTCAAGATATAATTGGTCATTATATCAGTTTATTAGTGCGTTAGTGATTTGTTGGGTCAATGCAAAACGACTAGGCACATATATTGCCTGAGGGCATATGTCCGCACATATGAAAGATTTTTAGAAGTGGACATAAACAAGGAGCGGTCTATATTTTTGGTAATAGAGCTCGTCGATGATGGGATTTTATTTGTGGAAATGGTGATAGCAGTATATAATAAGCATTTTCGAGTGGCCCAATATTGCGCGCTGCTTAAGATGTTGTGTAGTATAATACTGCTTTAAGTCGTTAGTGATGATTTATATGCTAGTGAAAAATATAAAATGTATTATCGAAAGCAATCCATATTATCGATTGATGTTTGTAAGCGATCATTTCTAGTGCCTTTTTGGTGATTCGTATTTATTATAGCTCTATTTGATGTTGAATGATAATCTCACCTGTTTATCTATAGAAGTGAAACAAAAAGTGTCTAGTATGCAGATTGTTTCGCTTGATAGAAACTTTCTGGATTTGTTTAAAAGATAAGAGTTTCTGAATACTCTTCCCACATATCCAATTTATTATTTGCATATTTTCCATATTCAGACTTGCAAAATTTGAATACACTTGATGTGCCGATAACTTTTTAGTCGTAATATGGTGATAAAGCATGTATCTGTGAGTCAATGTACTGCATTTATGTTGTACCACAGACTCGTGCTTATACTGTAATTTAATATAATTATATGAAATGGTGCTGCAAAATCCTCCTTCGGTGCCTCATCGTGGCGCAGTGGTGGCAACGGTCGTTCGATAGCTATGGTAGCGGAGCGTAAGCCCCAGCAGGTCTAACCATGCTACAAAGGTATTGAACTGTCAATCCTACAGCGTGGTCGATTCATACCCCGAATCACCAGACCATGCCTGCTAGAGGTTGAGGACCGGCTAAATTCGAAGAGAGGTAATGGCCTGCTCGCCTAGCCAGCGAGGTGGCGTCATCTAATGGCTAAAACAATGCACGGAAATGGGCCTCAGTACCCTGCAGGGCGATCGAACCACTCTACGGCGGCGGAGCGGACCTCGAGAACCCAGAGGCTGGGTAAAACCTGGCCGAGAATGGCTAGGATGAGACCAAAATGGAAATGCATTGTGGCCGACAGCGTGCACAACGTTCGATAATCCGGCCTATCAAGTGATCAAGTGATATGAAATGGTGCAGGAAATGCTGCTGGGCCACACGAAGCATACAGCGTGCTGCAACTCCAAAGGAGCCGAATGACCTGATTCCATCCAAGAAAAAGCCTCATAGATACTATTACTGGTCGATCTGGCATCCTCCAAATCGGAAGCAGTACACAAATACATCACTTGTAAGGAAGAGAAATAAACAGAAAATACGCAAGCAGTCTTCTTTACCACGCCAGTCATATTCCCGGACCCTCGTTTCTATTGCTGAAGATTCAAAACGTAACATCCATGGAAAATCCGAAAGTGGCAGTAAAAAAAATCCAAAACCCAACAGATTTTCAAATCTGAGGTTTCGCCTTTAGTGCTAATTAAACATCAAAATCATAATCACGGCTGAAAAAAATTTCTAATTCGAGTGAGATGAAACGAGTGAATGAAGCCGAAGACCTATAAAATGATTCCTTCTCCCAGCTTAAGTTAAGTAGGCGAGCATTGATAGGAAACAAAAACCAGTAAAATGAACCTCATCAGTACTATCACTAAATACAATATTCCCCATAAAAAACTTCTCAATACATCCTAGTAATTGCAGTATTTTTAATATTTTCATCCCACAGGTAAGTGTGTTTCTGAAATTGCAATCAAATCGCCACAAAGAAATAAGGAGAGGGCATATGATCTCTGAAAAAAGACCATCATAAAGAAAGAGGACTCCACTAACAAATAACAATAACATAAAAACCTTAACAGTACAAAATCACTCTCAACACGCATAGAACAAGTAATATAAAGGGTCGAGCAGGTTCAATACGCGAATTAAAAACTCGACTAACGTATCGTCATAAATGAGAACGTTTATGCCGAAGGACATCAACTGCTGTATCGAAGGATAACTTCATTTTGCAATTGTCACAAAAATATTCAAATGCCTTCTTCACATTCTTTGTTTTGCTCGACGAAATATCCTCCTCCAACTGAAAAAATGCAATAAACCAGTGATTTTTCCTATGGACATATACATTCCGTTTTCGCGATCAGCATATGAACACCTATATCAGCACCTATTTTGCTACCTGCATAATCACTTCAGCCAAAATACCTCTCATTCATTCACTGCAAACGTTCCCACATTGCATCAGTGGCTTTCATTATATTACAGGAATACAAGATTGAATTGTATGGAGCAGAAGCTGAAATCGACTGATAAAAATGACTGTTGGTCGTCGATTAAGTGCCGGTTAAGTTTTAGGATTACGAACGGAAAAGGAAGTGCCTCCTCGATCCTTCCTTACGCACATCGAGGATTTTCTTTCGTGGCATGCTCTTATCGATCTCATTCCTCTCTTTTCGGCACACCCCGCCACCTCCGAAAACTTTCGTTCCGCTGACCTAAATCAGTTCTTCTATTTTAACTTATGCGATCCACAAGTTCTTTGAGCACTTCCTGTGCTCTTTTCGCTTCTCGGAAGTTTCAAAGACCTGTTCTGAATGCTACAATAATAACAACAGGATTTTCTTTTCTCAATAACTGTAGCAGGACAAAACTTAGTACCTTGGCATTTTTGCTGGAGTCATTGAAAAACTCGAATGAGACCGATTCAGAGCCATCGGGTACCTCCTCCTCCAGCAACTCTCCTGACGGCAAAACAAAACCAATTGCAACATTAAGACCAGGGCAAGCGCGCCGTGACATTCTGCAAACAACTCTGCAACCTTATAAACACGGACATAAACAAAAACAATTAAGATCGCCTTCCTGAATAGGCACCGCATCAACTCGAATGAGACTCTCATAAAAGATCTGCTGTTGGTATTTACGTTTAAAACTATTTCATTAGTTGAATGAAAACTTTTAAAGCCATTTACGTGAAAATGTTTCATCTTTAATAGAAATTGAAAACCCATATTAGAATCATTCATTGGAAGGAATTACTCTAAAACTGAAAAAGAACAGAATCTCGCCTAAATGAAAAAGAATAGTATCGAGTGAATAATGTAGGAAAGTTGTTTAGTCTTCCTAATTTAGTTATCTACTTTACTGTAGTACTTACAATTGAATGATATTATAATCACGCTCATAACCACAATTACAAGCCCCAAATTGCTCTCCGCTATTTATAAGCGCAATCACATAAGCTGTACTAAATGCCCCTGCAGTAACCAAGTAAAGTGATCGCATAAACTTTAAAAAGGAGGTTCAATAAAAAGAACCTTAAGATAAGAATGACCTACATGAATTCAACATCAGAACGTAAAAACGAGACAAGAGTAGTGGTTAGCGTGTGATCAACAAGTGTATCCCCTTGGACCCGTCTTGCTAATGAAGTAGCCATCCGTCGACGAATCGATGCAGCCATTTGCGCCACCATGAAA
Organism: Baylisascaris schroederi; assembly: GCA_006503575.1. NCBI lineage: Eukaryota > Metazoa > Nematoda > Chromadorea > Rhabditida > Ascarididae > Baylisascaris > Baylisascaris schroederi. The sequence goes on from QEWY01000613.1 coordinate 3,288,517, forward strand.
AAATCAGTGGCATGCACAAACCCGAATTCCACAAAATCGTCGCATAAAATACGATACCGCTCTTCTGAACATTGCACCTGAAATCTACTTTTTCAAGAATTTATTAAGTTACCCCACTTCAAATACAATGAACTGAAGCAGTAATAACATCTGTTAATGAAATGTCCTTCATAAATGAAGGTGAAGACCTCCTTCACAAACCGATCAAATAAAAGCAGTATACATACCGATTTAGCTACAAGTAGTAATATGAGTGCAGGAATACGAATACTACTGCATATGAATGGTTTCGTAGTCTCCATAAATGTGGCAAACGCAACCAATTGATGATACCGTGAAAGACCCTGAAATAATCAGTGCGCAAATGAGACAGCTATATTTTATTTCATCAATAAAATCGCAATGGGAATTAAAAACAACGGTATTTACAACTTGGTAGTTATTTAAATGACAAACAATAAGACACGCATCCTTCAGCTATAAATTTAGATAAATTTGGTGATGCCTGAACATGGCGCAAATGACCTCTTCACTGTCTCAATCTCGGCAGATTTGCGCGGAAGCTTCCGCCGATGTACAAAAAAAGGTGATTCTTCCATGCTATCGACGAATATGCCAGATCCGGAAGGATTGCTCTAGGTCTGGGAGATATCCCACTAGATTTTCAAAGGAACCACCCATAAGCATTGTTTCCGTAAGATTTGGCGAACAATAGAAGAACATCATGGATTTTCTGATGAACAAGAGAAAAATTTTTCAAAAAAATTTCACGGAAATCCCAGAACATTTTGACTTCACAAGATTTTTTTCAGTTCTTGTTCAGCGTAAAAGATAAACAAATCTGAAGAACTGTTGAAATAATATAGCCAAAAAAAGTGCTACCTGGTCACTGCGATCATAGTCGAGTGCCTCAGGCATGAGTGCCAAACAACCGTTCGGATGAAGAACCGCGAACGGTTTATTGCGTGTATGTGCGAACAACTCATTCCCAACCTAAAAATGAAATATCGTTAATGAAATCAAATCTTCAGCCTTATAGAATGGGATGCTTTATAGAATCAAAAACGATTATTTTCATGTTTTTCGCAGGTAGATAATAATATAAGGCAAAATCTATGCCAAAATAAAATCGCATCAAAGCACTAATCACAAGATTCCTTCATATCTGAAAATAATTTAATGTTCTCTGTTAATAAACGGCATTTATTAGTACGCTTACAAGCCTCTACTAATTCAAAGAGTGCTTCTTCGAATGTATATATCCAGGAAAACTACACACTATAAGCTGCCCTCATGCAAAACAATATATCATCGTATCATAGTACCACATTATTCAAGTATATAAAGGTCTATGTAAGCACATAGGTAGAAAGTGCAGTACGCATATTCATTTGCTATATTATACAATTAAGAAAAGCATCGCAAGGCATATAATGCAAACATGAGATGATGGAGGAATCATGGGGATCGGGGAAGGTAGAAGGAAGAAGAAAAGAAATTAGTCGAGCTTATTGTCAAAATGAGAACCAAATAAAATTGAACGATGAAAGTAAAACTTATTAGCCGATAAAAATTCCAAACTTCAACTCCGAATATTTCTTGCTCTAAACTTTCAGCATAAAAAATAACTTCCCTCTCAATATTCTCTTCTTGTTTTTTAACTTAAAATTTCGAAGCACTTTGAAACACTTCAAAAATTTTCATTTTCCCTTGCAACATTCGGTTTAAGAGTCCCACGTTCTAAATTCTTCCTCCTTCTAAAGCAATCGATTTATTAAAAAATAAGGTATCAATAATTAGGGGCATCAATAATTGCGCAAAAATCGCTCAGAAATTAGAAAAGTTTTTATCTACGAAGTGGTATAGCAATAAAAGATAAGAAAATATTGCCTTGTAAGAGTTGTATTGATCGAGTACTGCATAATGTGGATAGACGGCCGCAGTGATGATCATCTTTATAACTAGTGAAGAGGCATCGTTGAGGCGATGTGATTGGAGAACATCTTTCATACCCACCTCTTTGTTCTTTAGATAAAACTCCATCGCTTGTACATCGTCCATAAATGAACGTTCGCCCGTAAAAATAGCAGTTATTAAAACTTCCCACTAGGATAGAAAATGATAGGGTATTAAAAAAATCTTTACTCTCCCTCAAATCTTTTATTATAACGATGAACAAAACAAATTGGCCAATAATGGTCTCGTATTCTTATATTCTCCTTTCAATCACCTTATGATACGAACTAGTGATCTAGAAATTTCCAATTTTAATTTTTTACAACAAGCCATATCGCCCTAAATATTCGATATGATAAGCACCTAATAGGCTCGAAATGAAACAATTTTCACGTTTCATATCTTTTAATATTCTCATGTTTAGAGTATCCTCAACGTGTTCATTTTCTCTCGTTAATACAAAAACACTATCGCAATCCTTCTTCATGTCCCATCGATGAAGCATTAAAAAGGATTAATTTTTATTCAATTAAAGCACAACAACTCATAGTGATAATTGCGTAATTATTTATATTTCAAAAAGATGAACGAGAAATACCCACTTAATCGCCCATTGATCGAAATAAATCAAATCATTGATCGAAATAAATCAAATCACCCACTGATCGAAATAAACCAATAAACAGTGGAAATCCTTATAATAAAAGTTTAGCGATTGCTTCTACATCAAGAAACAGCATTCAACTTACTCCCTTCAGCATCCATAATACGATCGAAATGTGCCTCCTTCTTCAAAACTTTCCGCCGCTTCACCTGAAATCTTCAAAACACGCGTTGAACATTTAACAAGACAAAAAAGCTTGACTTTATTAATAATATTCTTACTAATCAGCCTGAAATAATTCGGGTTTAATCGAATTGAACTTCTGTTACAACAATTCAAATTTCATCAATCTTCATCACCCTAAAATTGAGTTCGAAATGTCGAAATGAGAAAATCCGTTTTTTGGTTTTCGGCTATCAACAAAAAAGTTCAAGACTTTTAAAAATTCATCCCTTCCTCTCCATCCCAGTAACTTCTCAAAATAAAGTATCCGAGGTGCGAGTATCCAAATTCAAAAAAAATAGAGCCTCAAAAAGTTCTAAAATCAAAGATTTTAACTATGGAAAAAATTACCTCGCATCATTTTTCATTTCAGTGAGCCTCTTCCTCTCACCAGCACGAATGCGTCGTTCACGAGTACTTTCAGCAGTGTTCTTCTCGATGACACCGCCATCTTCGAGTAGCTCTTTGAACTGTTGCCGCAATTGACTTCAACAAGAAATAAGAATGAAAACACCCAAAGAAACATCCTTCAACAGGGCGCAAACAAGTACACAACTAACTAATTCTGTATTGAATGAACCGCTGCCAAATCTCCTTCTAAATAAACATCGACAAGACTGAAACTCATGTTACGTTGCCTCCAGTACTCCACGGTAATAAACCTATCAGCACTGCAATATAACCTCCCCTCAATGCGGTAAACCGTCCTTACAACCGCTCGGTCATCACGACAACTTGGAAGGGAATTTATTTCAAAGATTCTGCACTATATCTTGAACACTAGAATCATATCAACGTAATCAAAGAAAGACTCAAAACTAAACGACTATAAGATGCATAAGAAATAAAAATTAAATCACCTTATTTCATAGACGCGTTGAGTATCGATTCCACGCTCTCGTCCCCATTTACGCACATCACCTCGAGTGCTCTGTGTTTCCACGAACTCCCTGCAAAAATTTATTTAAGATCTCGAAAACAGAACATTTCCAAGAGGACAAAATCCTTTTATTAGGACTCGAGAGGAAAATTGAAGACCCAATAACATTTACCTACTCTAAATAAGGGAAACTCGGCGCATCCCTGGGAAACAAGACATTCGGCCACCTAACATTCTTTCACGCACCGCAACCAGTGACCACAAACGAGTGGCGTAGATCGTCTAGAAAAAAACAAAAACAAAAAAAAACCGTCTACTTTAACCCAAAACTTTATTCAGATCTATAGAAATAGAAGGCTTCCAGAAATACAAGGTCCTTCCGTTAAGACTCGCGAGGGAAGTTGAAGACCCAATAACTAAGCGACCTAGGCGTTATGTTTCAAAAATTTCTTCTACTCTTTCGATAGCTATACAAACAATTAGCACTATGCATGTACCCCTCGTAAATGGTCTTTACCGAGGATCCCCACCCGAAACACAGTTCCATCTAAAACGAACTAGCATAATATCGCTTCTGTCATATCACAGTTCATCATATGGCTGAATAAATAGATGAATAACATAACTCAACTCAAATGTAGAATCATCCTTCTTTACAGCTCCAGTCTGTTTGAAATAAGTGAGAAAACGTCCTGAACGGCATTAACAATGCGTATGTTCGAAATCTTACCCAGACGAGACTACAAAAGGAGGGATGCTCTTTGAATATATGAACGAAATGCATTCACTAACATACTTTCTGAAAACAATTTTCACAGGCACCGCTTCAGTACAACTGAGGTCATGAATTGGCTGTGAAGGAGGGGCCGGGAGGGAGAAGGGGGGGGGGGCGAGACCAGCAAGGAGGGGCAAGTTTTCATTTTACAAATCTGCTAACCTTCTGTAGTAAACATATTTTGCAAGAAAAAAGAAAAATTCATGTCAAGCTTGAAGCCTTAGTGAATGGGGAAATTTGACTCAAAGCCCTAGTGGATTCGGGAACTTGAACACAAATGCATTGGACCCATTACGGACCGAAGATGTCCATCCTAACATTTCTGCTCGAACCAGAGCAATGGATCTCAATCAAAAATATGTAGACAGATAGGTAACTGCAGCGCCTGTTATATGCGATTATTGTTGAACACAAATCATGTATAACTATTTGTTAACATCACTACCTGGCCACTTAATCCATGGGCGCTGCCTAAGACAAGATTCCCTTCTTTATGAGCAAAAATATTTTCGCAGCGAAACTTCTGAAAAAGTAAACCTAAATAAGGTAAAATAGCACCTCACAAAGTAGGTGGCGTTTTAGTATTTAAAACGAAGGCGGCAACCTTCTTCATGAACATGAATTCGATCTCTTCAACACACTCTCGAACATGTGTCCACAATAGAAGGAAAGAAATAAAGCATAAACCTAAAGGTGTTCAAGAAAGTGAATGGATCGCCATGTTCCGACATTATGTTGCTTCGTCGATCCATCTGGTCTGGCTCACGAAACGAACGATTTGTGAACGGTGAGCTTACCGAAAGGCTCGCTGCAATCGTCAACGATGCCTCCACTTGATCGAATACACATCCGTAAACCAAAACCTCAAAATATGACCACCTACTGCATTCACAAAGCCTTTGCGCATCCCTCTTTCCTGTATTTTTCACTCTCCGATCCCCATTTTTCTCTAGCCCTCCACACTTTTCCAACAAACTTTACTACCGTGACTTTTATCCAGCATTTCGCTCCGTTCTGAGGACGATCATCGCATTACTTAACTGCTGATGCCAGTAAAGCGCTGGAGCAGTATAAAAACTTTGGTATAAACTTCCTTAACGATGCCCCGCAGGTAGGGCAGCAAAACGGTCACAGAAGTGCTACCGGCTTGGAGACTATTTTATGTGCATAGAACATGCCACCTTTATATCTCCCACTCATACAACCCATTTATCCGAGCGCAACAATATATGATTCGAATCCTCCATATTCATCTCCACCTCAACTCTGTTTCATCGATGTACCAAAAACCTTGTTCTCGTTACGCCGAATCTCAACCTTAGTTACACTTTAGCAAAAGCAAACATCCTTCCAAAAACATTCAATTCTTCGGCCATAAAGAATCTGATACGAGTATTTATAATTGAAGTATAGATCGTCGACTTCCTATCATAACGAAAACCTACTGAAATGGGATAACGGACCAGAAGTCAACTATGAAAAGATTATTTAGTTTTTTGCTACAAAGCATAAAACATTAGCAAGCCTGCAATCAACGAAAATGAGACTGCCAAATTCCATATAATCATTCCATAAGCTCTTTTAAGATGTTCACTCACATCGCTTTCTCGTCCCGAAAGAATCAAGGCAACCGTTCAAATGCGAACTGCCCATGCGATCGCTTATTCCAAAACTGTAAGATTGAAGCATCCATCTTTGTCTAACGTGTAGTGATGACCCTACTCAATAGTTTGTCAGCTAGGTAGTTCTACAACCTGTTGTGTGTAAGCGACTCAATACACCCTCCTCAATCATATAATTCTTCACCATACAACGTCGAAAAACAAAACAGAATAATAAATTCAGTGATTATACACTTGCTCACCATTGTATCAGAAAAGAGATTACCTTCGCAATTGGTATCTCGACGGGGAGTGTAGCAATGACTTTTCCAAGAGGAGTGAGTGTTGTAGCACTATTAGGTTCAAGTATTCCTTGTCTCCAAAGAGTGGCCATTGCTTCTTCCAATGCGGCCATATCCGGTTTCTCGATGAACGGAAAGTCTAGTGGAGAAACTATAAAAGAAAACTTCAATTGACGCGCATTCCATTAGATGAAACATCTTCTTCATTTTGGAAGTATGCAAGTGATTTCATTTCAACCATCTCCCTCCCNCTATCGATGCAACTCTAAAAAAATAGTGTTCATTCAGCGTTCTCTAATTGATTATAAGTAATAAACCTATGCAGCATTAGAATGATCCAACGCTTTGTACGTTCGGCGTAGACTTTTAGTGCTTCAGCAACCGTCGTGATTTCCGAGATTCCGTTGAGGAAGATGAGAGCGTCGCCTCTCTCTTTTCGATCTATCTTCGCATCTATCAACTCCAAAACCTTAACATATTTCAATTAAAAACAATATTAATTCAATGTCTACTAGGCGGTGATCCTATAGAAACTCGTTTTGTTGCTGGAAGTTGCTTTTATTATCTCCGTACCCTTCCAAAACAATTCCTCACTAATAACCACTTTGATTCAGCAAATACTGATGCGCTTTGCGAAAAAACCATTTTTTATGAAGAGGTAAATGGAAAAGCATGTAATAAGCGTAAATGCTCAAATCGAAGTTCCCACTCTACGTGAAATTCTATGTAATTAATGAACATTAAAAAAAGAGATAATGCAGTTAAAAATGAGCAAAAAAACATACCTGTAAGTAAGGTAATGGATCAATTTTAGGTGTTCGTTTCGTATGCTCATAACTGGTCGATTCATTTATAGGCAAGTATTGAACGTCGACCGGGAAAAGGCGACCAGCAACCTAATACAAAGTAAGCTGCTTCAGTAACAACAACAGATTGGTGATAAGAACATGATACCAGCCAGCTGACGTGACTTAACCTATTTCCTTTGAATATTAATATAACTCTTTACTTTACTGCTAATCTAGACATAGGAAAGAGTCCTCCAAGAATTATGTTGATGTTCTAGAAACGAACCTCGATCACTGGAGCACCAGCAAAGTATGAAGTGAAAAGCTCGAGATTAATAGTTGCACTCATGAGAATGAGCTTCAAGTCAGCGCGTCGTCGAATGAGTTCGCGAAGTAAACCCATCAAGAAATCACCCGATAGATTCCTTTCATGTACTTCATCAAGAATTATCACCTGTAACTTTGTCAGACACTATGAAAGCCAAAGTTGCTAATAAGCTCGATATCAAGTTCGAACTACAACATCTCAAAGACACTTTCATTGAATCGTTCACTCCTAATAGTATAAACATAACGAATTGTGATGTACACATTAATTAAAGGCATATATTGAAATATCATTCTCAAAGTCATCCTCGAAATTGAAGCACTATAATAAACCCTATCTCTATCATCCCCCTCGTCCCTCGTTTTCTCTAAATATAAGAGAAAATAAAAAAAGTAAGTTACAAAGCGCTCTAAACAGTAGGATACAATATATCTTTTTGCAGAATATATCACTATGCCCAAGAACTATTCCAAGACTATCTCTGAGAATACAAGTAAAGAACATTGTCAACGCAGATAAATTTTGTGGCATTCTTCAAGAAACACCTCTCGCTTGCAGTCTCAAACATGCCAATAAGGTCAAAAACCTCCACATCCTCATGGTTTCATTGCCGAGAGCATGACCTCCACCTGCTCATCTATCAAAAACTCCACTGCAATTTCCGTACGCCACAATAAATTTAATCCAACATCGATAAATACTTACATTATGTTGTATTAAATCGGCGTCGATCTGCATTTGCCTCAGCAATAATCCTTCAGTGAGAAAGAGAAGCCGTGTTCGTAGTGTACGTGTTCTCTCGAAACGAATTTGATACGCAATACTACTACCATATTCATCGAGTGTTTCGAATGCGACACGACGTGCTAACGCTGTTGCGGCAATACGTCGTGGTTGTGTACATGCTATTCGATCGAAATTCGCTTCCAATAGATATTGTGGTACCTAATTCAGGTTAAAATAAATCCTCGTAGAAGAGCATAAAATTCTACGATAAGATTATGTTCACTACCGTCGGCACTAACTTAGTTGCCTCACCTATTGCCTTCACTACTTTCGAGATCACACAGTATATTTCTAAGAGAAGCGGACACTATACGAGTCACATAATTTACTGAAGACAATGATGTAGGAAGCTATGAGCGGAAACAGCCATGATATCCTCAAACAATTCAACAACATCATCAATGGAAACCATTTTCAAGCAAACACCCATCTTTAAGGTACTATTGCAAAGATTTCCGTATTGAAAAAGAAAACGTATCGAAAAAAAACAGGGATCCCTGCATAATTTTTTAGCGCTATTTTCTGAAGCGCATTTGTTGGTGAAACTGCTAAAGCTAACAAAAGAGGATGAGGGGATAGAAAGCAATGACAAATAAGGGATCACGAAGATAACCGTGTCCACATATGTGATTAGCGACGATGCAAAGAGGATATAGCTGGGAAGTGAAAAGGAAGAGATGAATTTCGAAAATTTTGCGATACGCGTGGTTATTGTCCGTACTCTAAATCCAAGTTTACACATATAAAGTTCTAGCCGGAAATATAAATATTTAGCGTTTTTCTAGCCTATCGAATGCAAAAAAAAGGTGAATAATGTTGAATTTTTGCAAGCATCATAGCCAATTTTTTGAGACATTCCATGATGGGATAAAGACCGTTTAACGGCTGTAGAGGATCATCGAAAGGCCGAAATATTCAGTGATCAGCAAAATTAAGAAAATCTTCCGAATAAAGATTGATCATTCCGCATAGACGGCACCAATATGATAGAAAAATTGAAACGAATTCTTCCTTTCTCATTCGCTGAATAAACTTTCGCATTTAATAAAATGTCGAGTAAAATCGAAGATAAAAATCGAAATTTCACTGCGATAGAAACAAAAAAAATTATGGGGCTCAATTTCAAATCACGTAATGGTGATAATCAAATATGGAAAATTGCTTCTCAAACCTCTTCTTTTAAGCTTGAACTTTAAAATGCAAAAAAAAATAAAAAATAAAAAATATATAATGAAACACGAACCTGAGTGCTCTTGCCACATCCAGTATCACCGGCGATTATAATAACTTGATTCTGAAAAAAACGGACACTTGTTAAGGAACATTTAAAAATGCACATTAGAAACATCGCATTTCATATCTTCATTGAGCAAAAAAATAAAATAATAAAAAAAATTCCAAACTGCATAATTCAGAGGACAGTAAAGTGATGCATTAGTGAGAATAGTCCATAATCAAAGAAGCGGAGTTGCTGTACAGCCGACTTACATAGGCCTCAAATATTGTCTGGATCGGTACGAGAGCATATAGATCGATCAATGACACTATGTGAAGAACAATAAACAAGAGTCGAAGTAAATGTGGTCACTGCAGCATTAGATTACAAGTAGATTTCTTGGGTTGAATCTTCGATTCATACCCAGCAGATTCTAACTCAGTTGAATTCTACTGCATTGTTAGCGGATTCCACTGATCACCTAGATCGCCGTATTTAAGTATCTCAGATAATGGATTCTGCAAAACTACAAACAGCCAAACCAAAAGAAGTGACATCACCTCATAAACCATTTTCTTACAGAAATCTTTGACTCCAATACATGGCTAAAGGCAAAGGGCCATCGTAATCTTGTCAAGGAGCCACCCAACTCTACGAAAAAGAGCAGCCGATGAACAGGGTACTAGCTTTATTAATAGATGCTAACAACTCATCAACAGACGACAATTAGACCTGGTATACTGATGCTTGAATTCGGTGCTTACATAATGCTAAAGGTAAAACGTTTGCCAAGCAAACTCCGTCATAATATGAGAGCATTGAAAACAAATGCTTCAACATTCAACATGCATAAATCAATTCATGCAGCACATAATCCTCTAACTGAAAATATTCTTTCATTTAGAAATGCTTCATTATGAAAGACTTTCGATTAATACCAATTTTACCAATACCAATGTAATACCAATTAATACCAATGCAAAAATATTAACTGAAAACATCGATTAATAAAAAAAATACCAATTTTCACCTATCTAGCACTATTATAATCTGATAGCTTATAAAAAGTATGTGGTAATTCATTGATCGATCAGCACTAATTACATCTCCATTCTACAGCGATCAAATCATTTAAAAAAAAAAAGCGCCGCATGTAAAAAATTTTTACAAGCGGTCGGTCTAGCCAAAATATGAAAGCATTATCACGCATACTATACTAATTTTTGATAATTTGTGCAAAAAATATATATATTGTGCTAATTTTTCAGAGTCGAATTTTCTATTATTTTCAGATGCCCTGCTGAAAATGGAAAGCCGATTCGCATCTTCTTCTTATCTCTCTCGTCGAATTAGCAATCTCTTACCTCTTACCGCTAACCTATAAAAAAATAACTTCGAATGTGAAATAACAAAACGAACGTTACGCAAATCAACGTCGGTTCTATGGGATATATCAATAGCAACTCGATAAGTGTGGTATCGCTGGAAAGAACCGATGGGAATACCGAGATGATTGAACGATGGTTTACTTGGCTCTTTCTTGAATACCTCTCGATTTTTCCTATAATCCGAAAAAACAGCCTGGAAAGTCCACGGGAAGAAGGAAGAGGACATATGCTTCTTTTCTATAACCACAGCAATGCTGATTTTACGAAGGATCTTCTATACAACAGTAAGTCCAGGAAATGACTATCGTTTTGAGCAGAAATGATTAGTATTTTAGATTAGATCAAATATTACTGTTTTATGACATACTTAGGGCTATATACCAATATTGCTCAACTTTGCAGCCTGTTTACCTGAACACAACGAAAGTTTACCTCAATTGTTTCGCTTTTCCTTCCCCCTCAAGTTTTGCTAATATTTAATGGTATAAAAAAGCATACAATCAAAACAGGTAAACATAGGTGAACACACTCAGCTTCCCTCTTGTTGAAAAGCAATCAGCACGAATATCCCTGTGATGTTGTTCTACCTATTACTGAAAATTACGTTGTAACCAACCCCGTAGCAAATGAATAGAAGTATATGTTTCACTCACCTTCGAAGCTGTTCCTGAAGTTTAACCAAAAAGACGAAAAACCTTCGCTCGAGCTCAGAACCTCGATCAGCTAACTTCCATCGTTCCGCACCGAAAAAACACCTCCGAAGATGAGGTCGATATTTGTTCCAATCGATATTCATCTATAAAACATTTTCAATTTGCAAATTCGAAAGCTGTATGTTAACCTTCTCACATTGATGAGTAGTGCAATAGCAGTTTCGTTACAACGACGGATTCATAGCCCAATTACATCGATAAATTTTATGAAAAATTTTATGAAAATATTTCATTAAAAATGCAATATATTTTCATGTAAATTTCTACTGAATGTTTTTTGAGAGTAGATGGCTTGTTTTATTATCTGCTAATGAGAATGGATCAATGATGATTTTAATGTGAAAATCATTCCAAATATACTATGGAATTTAAAATTTTTTAAAAATTGCCTCGAAGGTGTTTAACGTTGCAAATTCTATTCTGCACAAATTACAGGATACAGTACTTAATCTACTATAAGCCCATAGTTTAATATTGCACTCAAATGTAGTCTCCTCATTGTGTTTGTTGAATAAAAAATTTTTTGAAAGTTTTCAAAAATACTCAATAAATATACTATTTTCTAAGTTGTTTCTATAACCCTTCTTATTTAGCCGCTTTCATGTGTCTATATTTAATTTATAAATACGCTTTTTCATATTCATTTATACCAGTGTCGTTCTGATGCGTACCTTCACTCATGAGAATAAAAAAGATTCAATTCAACCCAATCCAATGGTGAACCCCCCCCCCCCCCCCCCTCCCAATCGAGTCAAATTTTGAACAGGTGAGGTACCAATCATGCCCTGAATATAAAACAGGTCACCTAAATATTTCCTAGTTGAATATTATAGGTCGAATGTTCATATATACAGAAACAATGAGCGAGATTGGTCAGCTATACTATACTCGAAACTGAAGGTCTCGAATATTGCATCAGTACGATATAATGCATTTTAACTTATACTTCAATAAAGTTTTCAGTAAAAATTTTCCATATATGAATAATTCTAAAGGTATGATTATGAAGGGAATACCAAAAAAAGATAAGTGAACAAATTCGGAACGATCGACTCGAAGTCAATATTGCTCAAAGGAGAGGAATATTAGAAACTACCTTTATTAATATAACATTAAATCGAAATTGATCTTCTATATTTAAAAAAAAAAATTGAAGATTAAAATTTTTCAATCGAATCTAGTAGTAATTAGTCCTAGATTAAATGAAATTCACGATGTAAGTGAGCAGTAATAAAAGCCTTGTGATAGTGTGAAATATACCTATAGCGCAAGGTATATAAAATGCGATGTTGTGGCATTTAAAATCCTGGTAGAAACATTTGAATGATGCAACTTCTAGAAAGGTTTTCATACCGAGATCATGATACCTTTTGGTGGAAGATAGGGTAAATTTACCCGAGGTAAATATAGGGTAAATTTTCAGAGGAATACGAAGGTAAAAAGATTTGCTTGCAATAATTGATTTGGTGACATCTCTAACTGTCCAGTTTAACGGCTAACGAAAATCGATGGTACGATCGTTTAACGACCGATATATTTCCAATTCATCCTCGAATATCCAGAAAATTCTTTGCAATAAATTGCTAACTGGTTTCCTGTTTAAACATCAGCTAATTATCCTGTAGTTCTACCGCACAAAATCCGTTGTTAACAAGTAGTCGTTCTCACAGACAAAAAGCGGAAAATTCAAAATTTTGGCAACAAACTAGGAAACGAGGCAGCTGGGCATTGTCTGTTTTTTTTTTTAATTTTCTTTCTTTTATTTTTATGTTTATTTGCTTTATTTTGTTTCATTTTATTTGTTTTATTTCATTTTATTTTTACTTTATTTTATTTATTTGTTTATTTTCTGAGGGTAAAGTTTTATTTTTCTTGTAGCAGCATCACGAGAGTGAAGGATATCAAATACGTTAACCTGAGGGGGGAATTTTTATCAAAAGTTAGACTATTTTACAAGACGCGGAAAGTATGTTACTGGCTTAATTTGGTCCGAAGCTAATTCAATCGATGACCATATGAAAATGGGTTAAATATGTATTCATATGTGCTAAGATAGGCTTTACAAAAAGCAATTTCAATGGAACTTTCTACATATTCTAAAAATTTATTAGTAGAAGTTGACTAGGAAGTTTCTATATTGTATACTGTACTCTTAAGTACAGTATCACAAAATGGGAAACATATTTGACATAGGAAATTGCCTCAGGCTATACGTTTTTTTCTTTTTCTCAATTTTTTTTTTGTATGAAAATATGATCTATGAAGTTGAAAAAGATCTCTATCTTGGAGAGCAAAATGACCGATGCTAGGAATATAAAATAAATAAAAAAGTAGTAAATCAGTTCAAAAGCAGGCATTAACTAAGCATAAATGCATAAATTTTTTCAAGTTCGTAATGCTTTCGGTGATTAATGAAGGTTAAAACACTACTATGTCAATAGTAAGTTCACTCGATATTCTGATGCCCCAGAAAAGAAATGAATTATAAACCGAATTCGGAGATGAGATTCGAAGAAACTACTAAACACATCGTATGAAATGCAATATTATTGGTAATTTTAAAATATAATATAGAATGAAACTTATGCCGATGATATTCGAATATTTTTAGAACAAAAATACGTAGAAAATTTTCATATATTTTAGATTGTATAGATGTGGAAAAACTTTTTTATAAAATTAATCTCATGGAATATATTTGCGCTTTTTTAAAAAAAAAAAAAAAATTTCCATATCCATCTATTGCGATAGTAGGAAGGTAGCAAGGAAAGTCGAATTTTTCAACGTTCAAATTTTATAAGATATTATCAAAGTTGATGACATATGAGGCAATTGTTTGTTATTGCAACCAGTTGATAAATTATCGTTGTTTTCTTTAGACAACAACAATGAGGTCATATAACGCTACGAATGATCTCCCACAATTTATTTAGGATGAACGTATAATGTTCGCCAATACCACTTCACATTTTTCTTATTATTTTTTTTTCTATACGCCGTCCTCATTTTTGTGTAATTGTTTCTTGTTTCGTTGTATTGTTGTTGTATTATTTATGTCATCGCTCATTTGACGATTACTGATTACCTTATGTCGAATGAACCATCTCTATTCCTTGATCTTAATCTTAGGCAGGAGTAGTATTTGTGATTGGATCAGAAAAAAGGATGAAACCTCAACGTAATTCGTTTTTATCGAAAAAAGGTGGATCGGGGAAGTTGGAATTTTTGAAGGAAAATAATTGAAGCAAAATAATAAAGGTGAAAAAAATTCTTTTTTGGGAATAAGGTGGAATTTTTCCATTATTGCTGGGTTTGAACTATTATTTTTTTATAAACGAAAAGATTTCATAAGTTTTCAACTTTAAAAATATAGGCAAGCGTTTCACATCAGTTACAATAATACATGCTTCATCATTCCATTTCAATTGACCTAAACATTTTCATATATCAATAAAAAGAAAATCTATAGCACAACGAATATTTTAATTCAATTAATTTGACTACACATAGAAACATTTTTCCTATAATTTAATCGATATGAAATATGATGTTAAATGAATATAATTTTTTGTGTGGTTGAAATGCTTTAAAATTCCTTTCAAAATTATTGAATAGTTATTAAATTTAATTATTCAAGGATATTTTAACTATCAAATTTTTGTGATTCTACCCTTTATGTTTCTTAAATTGGCAAGTGAAGGAAATATTACGGTGAAGCGTGATGTCGCTTCAGAATCTACTAGAATAAAATACCCACGAATACGACGTTGCAATAGGATTCTGAAGCCAAAATATCCACGAATCTAGTAGGATTCTGAAGTCACGATCATTACAGCACTCAATTTCATATGTTACTAACAAATCATAATTCAAATCTTAATTATATTCATTCATTGCTTAACAACTAATAGATTTTTTCCACATATCATCTTAGATATTGATTCCATTAGGGCATATATCGTCAAAATAATAAACGATCATTTCTTTAAGGTGTTTTTTCTATGTGGAAAGATTTAATGCCTTTAAGAAAAGAGTTGGAGGGATCAGACTTTTTCATTGTGTTCTTGCAATTTAACAAATGAAATTCTTTTTGAGGATAAAATTTATGATCTAAAAATGTTTTGTTTTCCGGCTTGTTCGACGTTTGATTTTCTCGCAAAATATTCTTTTCTACTTCCTTTTTTTTTTTCATAAAATGGTCAGTTCGCTGTCAATGGTCACTTCTTTTCTACTTTTTTTTTTCATAGAATGGCGAAGTGATCACTTTTGATGTCTTACACTTGTCATAGATGGATCATCCGTTGCCATATAACGACCGCCCTTATTTCAATTCGTCGAATATTTTTTGAACGAATAGATATTCACAACCATCATCTATGAAAGATTCGTTCTAATGTGTCTCTTGTGGTTTTACCCTCTCAAGTTGCTGTATAATACCCTCTCTTTCTGAGAAGTTAACAAGTCTTTTATGTGTCTATAATTCCTTCCAATTTTGATACATCATAGAAGGGCAGTCGGCTGTATATAATGTGAAGCAGATTTTCATTTGAAGATAACTTAAAGAGAGTTTACAGCGATGAAATTTGCAAATATGGTGGAAAACTTCCCGTAGGAGTTGGGCAATGTCATGAATTTACTAGTGAGAGGCCTTTTTTGATGTAGACAAACGGCTGTCTGGTACCTGCTTTGCTCATAATATATGAAAGGCTTGTTTTTTTTTTTGTTTAGTGCTGCTTTTGAAGTTTATTTTTTAGTTTTCTTTTTATGAGTTGACATTTATGAGGTAGAGATCTACTTGTAATCACCTCAGCAATTTTCAGGCCATAAGAGAGAAAAAAAGCAAAAATATAACATTCAGTATTCCTACAGGTAGTGAAGGGCGTTGTCGATGCGATTGTTGCGATTGTCGTTCGTGGCATTCTCATTACTCACAGGATTTTATTGGTTCATCCCTTATAAACGTCCTATATTCTCATGTAATATCAACGTTGAATTCGACGAGCATTATCCGGTAAGTGATCGTCTTTTCTTTAATATTCTTTTGATCAGTTATTTGATTCGATTATTGATTATTGATTGCGTAGATATCGATCTATTTGTCTTTGAATTAAATCATTGGGATTACTATCTCTTCATCATTTTCGGGCCTCATGAAAAAAGGATTTTTTCACTTGACGCGCTTATCCACTGTTAAGATATAACTTGGCTATAGTGAGAGCAATATTCCTATTCCATCCTTCTATTTCTAGGAATTGCGATGAAAGGAATTCCATATTTATAACTATCGATGTATTACGACAAAATTTTAATTATCATCGGATGGATCTGTGCGACTTTTTTTCTAACCTTTTTTTCTTTTCTAAATCTAAATTTTTCTTCAAATCTAAATCATTTTCCAATCATATTTCATTATTATTTTGATTTCAACACCTCAAAGTGTGTGGAAAATAATTCCTTCGTTTGCCGTTATGCTGGAATATTTCAACTTGGAGAGAACTCTCTAGCTATTATTGGCGTGCGAACACTGAGCTAGATACGTGTTAAGTGGAAACCGGAAGTGCTAATAGTTTTGTCTTAGGAAATATTCAAGCGTCATAATAAAAAGTAATCAAAAATTTTCGTTATATCGTTACTATTTTTCAATGACATAAAAAAGTGTACTAAATGCTTTCTCGTCTCACCTAGTTTTCTGTCGTTATTCCCTTGAATAATTTGTTTAGAATTTTTATTTATTATTGGTGTTTTGCCATTGTTATATGAAGTGATCCTGAGCTATTTCCAATCATTGTGGGTAGTATCTGCTCGTGTATGCTTACCTAGATTCGTTAATAATTTTCATCGATAATTTCAGATATACTCACTTAATGAGGCAAATATCGGTGTGGCTTCACAACCGAAGAACTTCATCGAACTACCAATACTTACCACCCCTTCAATAATCTGCCCTATAAATGGATCGTTAGGCCTACTCTTTGTTGTGCATTCACATGTGAACAACTATGCAAATCGTCATAGGATGCGTCAAAAATATTTCACTTCTGACTATCTCACAAAGGTAAAAATCAATTTTGTATTCATCCATCGTGGAAAATATTTAGATTCTTGAATAGGTTTCACTAAATAACGATTCGGATTTAATCTTAGTGCTAGATGAGGATTGATTACACCCCAAAAATGATTCAACATTAGCTATGAGAGGGATTTTAAATTCATCGTTGGGAAGACGACTTTGACGTTGGTGGGTATGAGAGTGACGATTTTATTAAATTTTAGTTATTGTTATCATTAAATAAGCATTGTTAATATAGGTTTCTATAAATTACAATAAGTTGTAAAATTTAAGTACACCAAAATGTGAATATTTATTCAATGGTATAGCTATGTAACGCCTAAAAAATTGTCTTGTTATATTCGAAACTCTTGCTGTAAGTCTCCAGTACTGATTAGGACGTCATGTCGACTTAGTGCAAAAGGTTCAGTTCATTAATGAGACCTGAACATGCATTATTTACGATGGTCATTGAAAAAGAAAGATGAATTTTTAGCACAAAATTGTTTCCTTTGGTCAAAGATCTTAAGGTCCAACTGTCTCGAGGTAGGTCAAACTGTATCGAGGTCAAAATTATCTCTTTTTAGCTTCCTAAAGTGATCAACGAATTTCTTTCGAGAAAAATTTTCTTTCTGACTGATGAAATGAAGAAATATCTTCTATTGTGTTTCATCATTTATTCGAAAGTTATCAGAATCCTGGGATATCAGATTCCTTCACAAACAGACCATCTTGAGAATCTCCGTCCTACAACGTGTCCTTTTTCGCAAGGCTTTTGGGGAGGTGAAATACTACATTCCTTTCTTCCTTAGCACTTTTACCAATAGTTGAATTTCCTTAATCCATCGTCATATTCCAAAAAATGATTTTCTTTTATTTTCTCTCGGAATTGGGTTTTTTTTTGTGCATATTTTCATCAAGTCTTTAGAGGTGCTAATCTCTATAGTTCTCCATTAAGCAATCCTAAATACGGTCATTCTCATGCCATTATTTATTTCGATACTAATATAAACGATATATTAATTTCTAAGAAGAAAAAAAAACACTCTAAAGTAATGAATTAAGCAGTTTTATTATGCAAAAATATTTCCTTTCAAAAAAAGAAGAATAAATTTTTCTCTCAAAGATTTACTCATTTACAATATTTTCAATCAATTGAAACAAATAATTCCATAAAATTTTCCATGTTTTAATATTCTTTTTTTTCTTGGAATTTCTTTAATGATTTTGAAAAAATTCTCCATACTTTATTTCAATTTTATTCATCTATATCCTTTACTTTTGTAGAGTTAATGCCATTTTGCATCCAACGTTTATACGGTATCATTTACCGTTTCAAATAGAGGTATTCGAGAGACACGCATGTATAATACACAGTATACATATTGTATTAGATTATCACAAAAGCATATAGTACCTGATAATTAAGATTAGAGGAGGGAAATCGCAAATGTTTTTATAATATGGAATCTGGTTATGGCGTTCGAATGTTCGATTAAATTGCCGATTTTTGGGTAGGTTAACTACCATCCATTTGTTCAATTCCATTTGAATTCTATAAAATATTAAACCTACTTTGCTCATTCCTCTAAAAAAAGTTTCACATTTCCAACTTAAGTTGCAAAAAAAGTTTCACATTTCCAACTTAAGTTGCAACATGTTTGCTATCGATACATGGAAAGGGATTTATAATTGTATATTGAATGTTGACTATCCGATGGAGTATCTAGATATATTGCAGCATAACGCAAAAGTACTCTTCATAGTTGGTGGAAATAAGTCGATTGAATTGACAAAAGAACAAAAGCAATTTGCTGATATTCATCAAGTTGGATTACCGGAAACTTATCATTCTATTACACAAAAGGTAATCATCTATCTAATGCATTTGACGATTTTCATAAACGAATATTTTTATATATTTTATTCATTTCTTCAATTTTTCATCTTCTTATCACTATCATTCCATTCGAATTGCTTATTTGAGAGAATTTGTTCATTCCCCCATGACCTTTGACCTTTTTTGAAACCATTTAATGGTATTGTTTTGGGTTATCATTCTAGTTAATACCAAACAACCCTTCATACAATCGTTTTTTTAAAAACATGCCTTTAGAGACAGCTGTATTTGCTTTGCTATCAGTCAACTCTTTGGTAGCTACCAGCTGTTGTTATTATCATACGCTTTCTGCATCGTGGAAAGCAATTTTTTCTCTGAGATCAAGATCAATGATGCTGGCAAATTCAACGAACTCATCGAAGAGTTAATAAGGTTCTAAAAAATCGGAAAAATGACTCAAAGGTAAGGTGGGGAGGGGGGGGAGGGGGGATCTTTGAAATAAGGCAATCTTTATGGCGTATAGTTGCCAATATGTTCATATAATCAATTACGAACATATATTCAATAGTTGTCCTCTATGATGCCGATTTTAATAACACTATTGTAACATTAAAAAAAAATAGAAAATCTATAGAATTTTATAAAAGTAAATTATGATATCGTTATCCATTATATTCATGTATATATACTATTGAAGAGAATATTCTCCCAAAGACTTTGGAGGACGAACCGACGTTGATAATTGAAGATTTGAGACATCGTTCTTTTCTATAGTTGTTCGATAGCCTTAGAAATGAAAAGAAATTCTTTCTTAATTGGAATCCGTTGAGAGCGTTATTATCTTTTGTTTGGTGATTCTCTTAGATGACCCCTCATAACCGTGATGGCTATCTAATGACCAAGGGATTGAGAGGTCACTTGTGAAGTGATGAGAAGATAAGCTCATCTGTCGTCATCTTCACAAATATGCCGAGGGCACAAAATTTTGACCGTGTAAAAGTGGATCTACGCAGATCTCAATTAACAGTTATGACGAGTGAATGAGGCAAGGAGAAAGGGAAAACTGCTCCGGGAAGGAGGGAAAGGAGCTCGAAAATCTTCGAAGCTAAGCGAAAAAAGGAGGAGGCACTTTCCTCTCGAGGACAATTAATATTTATTGTACATCCTCTCGAGGCCTGTTTGGTTATCTTAGCTCCCAAACCTTGATTGCCCCGGAGCTCCAACTTAAGCGGAGGGGGGGGAGAGGGGTGAGGTTGATCGTGAAGATCCAACTACTTTCCAATTATTCTGCTATTATCTAGAAATTCGCCTATGCTTAAATTTATATATATATATATATATATATATATAAGCAAATAAAATCTTAGTAATTGTAGGCGAGAAGTTGGCTGTCACATATAAGTTCTATTTGCGATGATCGCATTCGTTATATCATCAAGATGGACGATGATATTCTAATGGATGCCGATGCGTTGATACGTCTTCTCTCTAAATTCGGCACTCAAAAACGTTTCGTTGCCTGCCGTATTTTTACGAATGGAGTCGTCGTGCGGAATCCAAATTCAAAATGGTTATTTGTTTCCTTCGTATGTTTGCTATCACTGATTTATGTAATGAAGCAATGGGTGCTATTTCCTCATTCACTGGAAGAACATATGGGGAGGGGAGGAGAGTGGGAAAGAGTTCAAAACACATGCGCTTTTAGTGAATCAAATCGTTGACTGGATGATTTCTAGTTGTACATCTGAACCACAAAAAAAATATGTGAATATGAGAGCTCAGAAACCTCTAGTTAGAAAGAAACTTCGAGAAAAGGTTATAAAATAACGAAGGTGAGGCTGCGAAGTGAATTTTTGAACCTTGGCTCAGAGTGAATTTAGATTAGAAAATATATGGCCATTGCTAGGATCGAATCAAAAGAGAGCTGTACAGAATTTGTGGATATTTGGGATGCCATAAGAGAGCAAAATTGGCCTACACAAGATTTTTTTATCGGGACCGGACTCGTCTAGTGTTACTTAATGATAATCAATGATAGGTATCTTTCTGTCGAGGAATACTCTTCTGGAAGTCTCGGTCTTTACTGCCAAGGAATGGCCTACATTTTTAGTGGCGATCTTTTACGGCGTATGGTATCCAACATTGCCAACGTTCAATATCTATGGGTTAGTTATTCACATTGCTTTTATTTGTGCTTTTATGGGATATATACATTTGTGTCTCTCTATAGGTTAGTATTTGTTTTTTTTCCAGTTTGCAACCTATAAAGACTAATCTCACAGGTTTCTAGCTAGTTTGCCTCATATTTGCAATTAGGGTCGTTGTTTTCATGAAATTCAGCATTAATCAATATTTATGTAAAAATTTGTTTTTTATATTTTATATATTTTCTTGCATTATTATAAACTCTTGCAATTTCTGGCGTTATGTTTATGTGTTCATGTATCTATCTCTATACGCCCATCTTTGTAGTGGTTACAAATTGCCTAAGGCAATAGTTACAGTATTTGAGAATTGTCGTCTAAAAACATTGATCATTGTAAAATTTAGCTATATTTCGACTGATTTTCAATATGATCACTCGAGTTTTAGTAATTTAGGATATATTAGATTGTAGAGGTCGAGAGAACTGACTCTATCCTGTTGTGCCCTCACTCACTCACTCACTTTATCTCTCTCTCCCCTCCTCTCTCTCCCTTTCTCTCTCTCTCCCCTTCTGTCTCTCCCTTCCCTCTCTCTCCCCTTCTCTCTCTCCCTTTCTCTCTCTCAGGGACCACTGTAGTCATGCACCTGTACTCTTACCAAAATATATTTCCAAAACATTGCCAAAAGTTAACCTCTCGCAGTAAGCGTTGAATATCAACGACTGTCCTCTTTGCAAAAGAATTTCCTTTGTTACAGATGGATGATTGGTATGTGACACATGCACTTCTTAATGGTACTTCGGCGTTATTCACCGATATCGGTCGACATTATGTGTCGATTAACTCACAAACTGAACTCGACGCAATCTATAAACAACAACCGAGAAGAACGATTCTTTTTGCCCATTTTAGACCACCTGAGAGGTGAATATTCTCAACTTTGTTTATTAAATATTTTATTTATTTATTTATTTATTTGTTTATTTATTTATTTGTTTGTTTATTTATTTGTTTCAATGAAGAGAGCATTCATTACGAATACATATCTCTTCATACCGCTTCCACTTGCCCTGACCCAATGTCCTTCTGGTCCACTTGGCTCCTTTGGTCTTCAGGTCGGCCTGTCCTTCTTACAGGTCGATCGCATGAAAGTTAGGGCTTAGGCTCGTCTCCTAAATATTTTACCGCTTACAATTATTTGTTTTCAAATAATGACCAGTTAAACGGGCAATCAAACATGTAATTATTGTCGATAATTAGTTGTAGATTTAACGAAACGTATCGTGAGCAAATCTGGAATCAACTACGACGAACGAGTTGCATTTGAACTTGACAGCGAGGAAACAGATGTTAAGCTTATGACGTGTTGTGACGTCAAACTGATGACGTCAAGTGCCATGCCTTAAAGTCGTTATGTAAGTTTGTTTCCTTCGAATGTCTTATACATAGCGGTGTTATCTTATACTCATACACATATAAAATGTAAAATGTCCGCTGCAAAATCCTCCTTCGGTGCCTCATCGTGGCGCAGTGGTGGCAACGGTCGTTCGATAGCTATGGTAGCGGAGCGTAAGCCCCAGCAGGTCTAACCATGCTACAAAGGTATTGAACTGTCAATCCTACAGCGTGGTCGATTCATACCCCGAATCACCAGACCATGCCTGCTAGAGGTTGAGGACCGGCTAAATTCGAAGAGAGGTAATGGCCTGCTCGCCTAGCCAGCGAGGTGGCGTCATCTAATGGCTAAAACAATGCACGGAAATGGGCCTCAGTACCCTACAACGATTGGGGTAAAACCTGGCCGAGAATGGCGAGGATGAGACCAAAATGGAAATGCATTGTGGCGGACAGCGTGCACAACGTTCGATAATCCGGCCTATCAAGTGATCAAGTGATATAAAATGTAGCGATCTTTGATTAGTGAAAAATAGAAAAATTGCACCATCCACACGTTTATTTATCTGTTAGATGACTGAATATGTGAAACGCACCCCCAATTAGACTACAATAAACCGATGAATAAGTTAAAAAGTTGCGTTTTAAAAATAAAATATTTAGAATCTCTCCGAGATTCATCTAATTGCCATCTCCAAGACCGCTTTTATTATGTACCATCCCATTTCCTTGGATTCACCAACTATTTTCTTTTACGGATGGAAAATTTTTGAGATTTGGAAAGGAATGGACTGAGCTAGTGCCAGGATTCAATTTTTCCTTTTTTTTTCAGGAAAACGGGTACGAATAAAAACGAATACGTGGAACAACGATATAATTAATTTTTCTGATATTTGTGTTTGTTAATTGTCGAAATATTTTCTAAAAAATAATATAAAGAGATGAAATATGTTTTATTTCATCAAAAATTTCCACTGAAAAGTGCCTCCTCGAGAGTGATTTAAAGGGGATAGTTGAATAAGTGTAAAGAATAACACTCAAAGTAATTATAATTCAAAAAGAAAAGGTTTTCATTGGATTGATGAACGGAATTGCTGCTTCACTTTCTGAGATGAATGTAAGAGGACGTTAAATCTTTCCACAGCCTCCTCAATACTGCCTGAGGTTTACCTTGCTGGGTACCTTTTATTCTATCTGCGGACTTTTGACTTTATTTGAATTACTTTGCAAGGCACCTAATCTATTTTAATTTCGGGTCGACTAGTGTACTTTGTGCATCACTCATACTTTACAAGTTACCTGCAGTCCAGCCTCACATCGATTTCTTCTCTACTTAACCTCGTTCCCAATCTAAAAACAACTCTAAAACCGATTCTACTCTTTTAAATCTTGCGCTACAGTGCATCGACTTGAACAAATTTTCTAATTTAAATAGCAAACCTCGATATGAATCACATAGAAATCATTCATTTATCTTGTGATTTCGTAGATCCTGAAGATTTCCCTTACTAGAATCATAGGGTTCTAATTCAGCCAGGAAGAAGGTTTGATGGAGGGAATGTAGTTGCTCCAATGAATTAAGCGGCCCATGAATCGACTCCACACCTATCGAATCTCATCTGGAAACTATCCTTAACGGCGTTAGATAGAACGGGAGCGTCAAACAACAATTTTCTTTCATAGAACGCCAAAAACATCAAAATTTCATAACTTTTGTCACGATACAGCGATAGTCACGGAGATTGCTTTTTGGATATAAGTAGGAAGAAACAGATGACATCCCAATTCCTGAAATTTCAGAGCCTTATAAATTTTGTTGTGTTGTGGCAGGTGTTATAAATCTTGATAGATGGATGCTTTTCCTTCACAACGTCAATAATACGCTTATCGTTGAATAGATAGAAAAAAATGCGAAATTTTTTTGTAAAGTAGCAATCGAAATGGCGGGGCAAAGGGGTCGAATGGAATAACATATTCGTTAGAGAATTTTGATTTAGATGATAAATAAATACAATAAGTATTAGTAATTTTATTATAATATTCTAATTATAATATTTTATTATAATTACTGCTCACCTACAATCTAAACCTAAGATGTTATTTATATCATGTAATTCGTTGGAGATGTCGATTTCTAAGAAACTTTTTCATTGAAAAAAAAAACGATATGTATTGCAATCGTTATAGGAAATTTTGGTTGCAAGAAACGAAAGCAGACCATTGCGCATCGAAAATATTTCGTGGCTTTGTTCGCCTATTCATTTGAATATTGGATTAACCGGCTGGTCCAGTCTATGCAAGTATAAACAGCCGCATAGACTCTCTAATATTAGTACCCGAATTTTGTCATCATCCAGCAAATACGGATACAGTCAAAGGAGCAAGAAGCTTGTGCACTATTGGTTTTATTTTTTATTTTTTATTTTGCTGATATTTTAAAGCAACCGTTAATAACGTTGCATCCGAATAGATCTGCTGTAAAAAAATTCTTTCTTATTCTTACAGCGATTGCTTTCATCTCAAAAATTTGAATTTTAGATTTTAAATACTTTTTATTTTTATAAGTGAGAGGAGCTGAGATTACATATTTTGTTTTTTGTATGTTTTTTTAAAACATTTATTTATATGTTCGTATGTTAACTTTTATCGTATGTTAACTTTATATGTTGATATATATTGAGGTTACATATTTTTCATAGTTTACGTATTTTGTATGCTTTGATCTTTACTTCCCTCGTATTTGCATGTTTTGACTCTTTGATCATGCTTTGACCTTTGACCCCCCTACGCTTATACGTTAGATATAAAGTTAGTTGATGTGTGGAATAAAGCATTAGTGCATCGTTGATGCAAAAATTTCGAGCGGCCGACGTTTGATTTTTGTGCGGAACTTTCGATAATTTTTATCCATCCTATGTGGAAATTCGATGTTCGCCAACTTTCGACAATTTTTTGCGATTTCCTTCACCAAATATTCTAATATTCAATTGACTAGTTCAGTGCCTACTTTCAGAAGTATTTTCGTATGGTTTTTGCAATTTTCTTTCTTTTTCTTTTCTTTTTTTTTTTTTTGCAATAGGGAATTTTCTTTTTTCTTTTTTTTTTCCGATATGTTTTCAGTTGTATTCATGTCGATGCCAAGTAGTTTAAATTGGCTAGTCATAAAAGTTGCCAACTTTGTAAACGTTCGCGTTTGTTGTTTTCTTCCATGTACAACTTATAAATATAACGCTTTGAAATTCACTAGCTGGTACGTTGAAAGCAAATCATCGGCTAGAATTTTTCTCAGAAAAGCTCTAAGGTTTATTAGGTATAGAAGGTAGGAGGTAGAACTCAAAAGGTGTATTAGGTTTGGAAGGTAAGCATAGCTATTCCTATGCACATTTTTGTAGATTATACCGTAGTGTGTTGCCTCAGCTAAAGTCTCAAGTAATTATCGTCACATCAACTATGATTAAGTAGTAACCTTTATTAGAGATGCAAATTTCGCGTGCAAAATCCAGATTTCATATTTGAGACTCTCCGATTAATTTATTCATGTAACAGACATCCTGTCACACCATGAATGGCATCAAACAGGAGACATCCTGTGGAATGTAGAACGTCCTTCACATAACAGTAGTCGGGTTTTATTTATTTATTTATTTATTTATTTATTTATTTATTTATTTTTGTGAAGGACGGTGATACGTTCGACATTATTGAAACATATGCGGTCATAAAGATGCTCTTTGACCGGAAATTTGTGCAGTGGAAGTAAGGGGGACAACGGCAACACCTCAAGAAAGATGATGTTTATTACTGATTGAAATAAAATGATAAATTACAAGACTAGTGCAGCTAGGATTAAGAATATTATACAAGCAACTGCGAATGTCTGAGATTGGCTTATCTGGGATTAGTGCCTTTGGTCAGCAAAGTCGGTTATATCTAATCCTGCTAAGTAACCGTTCTGATTCAATGGAGAGTAGGATTCGCGAGGCGAATCTCTGTGGACATCACCACGATATCTTTCTTTTGCTGTCCAATTCCCATTAATTCATATTCCTGCTTCGGAGAAATAGTACTGCCTTATTCCTTTGAAGATCGTCGAATATGGTTAGCAAGCCAATAACATTTGATTTTGTAGTTGAATATTTAGGGGAAATAATATATACCAGGATATGATCCAGCGAGCTTTCCAGTTTATTGCTACGAAGGAAGATGAAAATAAAGAACCGCATTTATTGATTGATCATTGACTGAGATGACTACATTTATTGTTTGATCATTGGCTGAGATGACCAATTGTTTGATCAAAAAATAATAAATAAAACTCTACTGCTGAGTAAAAAAAAAAAAAAAAAATCCTAAGTTCTTAATTGCTTATATGCTCATTTGATCGAAATTGCACTTTATGAAGCTCAAAAATGTAATTATTTCTACCCTATGGGGGTTGAATTGTATCTTCGAAATATTATCAATATAAATTTCCACCTGCCTATTAACTCAGAATCCTCGCTGCAATACTTAATACTCATTTATTCATTGTTCTATTAGAGTGAATTACTTATTACTTGTTTAAGAATTTCCCGTATTAATTATTAACTTTAAGCATTTTTACCTTTTCCTATCCTATCGGGTAAAGTATCACAGAAATCTTTTCTTGATGTAATAAGGAATCATCGATTCTGAATCTAACAATAGCTTCATCGTACAATTGATAATTAAATATGTTCCATATGAAGGGTATTTGCCTGACGTTTTCTGTGTTATAACCTATAAGTCGATATCATCTGCACACTATTTTTTGTCAAAATTTTTAAAGTGTTCGGCAACCACATTTATCGATTGTTACACCTTTAGCACGTCATTTAGTATACTTCCATCTTATCTTTAGTGCTTATCACGAAGGATTAATATCACCGGTAAAACTTGTATTATCTATAAATCTATAAAATTGCTCCGCTTAATAAATTTAGATGAGTAATTATAAAATTTCTGTAAAAAAAAGGGACCTAAAAATTTTAAACTTTATATTCAATTTGAAAAAGAATTTTTCTCGTTTAAATTAGAGGAAAATAAATGCCTAAATTCATTTAAAAAATAAATTTAATATTCTCTAATTTTCTAGAATGCATTAACTTCAAATTCCAAATCAATGATTTTGCAATCATAGATTACATATACCGCATTACATTGAAATTTCTTTCTTTATTAATGATTTGAAGGTATTACGAATACGCAAATATTTGTGCACAAATCTTTGAAATCTCGTAAGCATACAATTTTTTTGCATTGTTAGCCTCACTAATATTAGTAATTAATTTCAAACCTCAACGACTCTGTACCTTATAATTCGATGTTTATGTACTTTCCATTTTAAAGTTTCACCTCATTAGTCAGTACAACATACGCATCGTAGATTTTTTTAAAGAAAGAACAGCAAGATGATTGTTACTTTATGAGGTGAATTTATTGCAATCCTACGAATAGGCTCGTCAATGTTTCAAAACTTGTTGATAATATTTAATAAACTTTGAATCGAATTGAACTTATCCTTCATATTTCCAAATTCAAGTGGGCTATCGTATTTCAGCATCAACATATCAACGAATTCTACAGTATTTATGCTCCTCCCTTTATGTCTAGGTCACATGCAACATCAAAAATTAATACATTCATTGCACTTAGACGTCGTTCAACTTTATTGCATCATCGTTAACTGTTTCGTTCATCTAGAATTTCATGAGATAACCAATTTTTATTCTGTTTTGGTCACAATTTTTATATTAGAATTTTTGGACTATTTGAAAAACCGATATAGTTATTTCTCGATTATATGTTGCATATGATGATGAGTAAAGGCTTGCACTATAAGGTTGTTTCATCGGCTATAGGTATCTTAGAATACTAACTATAAAATTAAATTCAATCAACTTTCTATATGAATAGTAATAATAACTAAAATTGGGTAATAACTAAAATTTGATTTGAAATTATAAGTACAAATAGGAGAAATTATCTTAAAACTAATGTGTTCAAAAATGTTTCGATTCCGGAGCGAAAATTTTTCGAGAAACAAACTTGCAACCTATCGCTAGGTTACAAGAAGGCTATACAATTAAGAAGTAACTACTGTGGTTGTCAGTGGCCTAGAATATTACCCAAAAACCACACGTAACCAGTTGTATATATGCAACAGCTATTAGGTCATAGGGGCTTACTTTTTAACTAGTAAGCCTATAATGCTAGTGCTTTTGAGAGTACTTGAATAAGAAGGAAAAAATTTAGCGGAACCATTTTGCTTCAATCTTTGTCATATTGTAAGTGATCGACAGTAACTTTATAACTTCAAGCAATTGAAAGTAATAGCGAATGCTTATAGCTTCAAATAGCCCAATATAATGCCTAAAAATTTTCAAGCAGTTAATTATCTATATTTAATTATTACTGTGCTTTTCATATAGTCATGCAGTGGTTTAAATTGTGTAATGAATTTTTTTATTGCATTAGCAAATCTAATATTGCACAACATAAGTGATGGGTTTGAATGTGGCATAGTCTATTCTAAACGCTGCAAATAGCTACTCCAATCTGATTTGATTCAAGTTTTCTTAGTTATTGCTGGATGTTGCAAACGAACATTTGTGGACGTGGCAGATGGATAGACATGAAGCCTTTTTGAGTGCATTTCTTGAAGAGAAGCATTCTCATTCGATATCCATAATTCATCGAGTTCCATTCCATAGAAACACTAATAAATATTTTCTTCTCTTTATTATTTAACTAATTAGATCTATCTTTATAGTAATATTTATTCTAATATATTTTCACTTTTATTACTAAAATATTATATTTCTTCTATTATTATTCGTCATAGTTCAATGTGTTGAGAGTCAATAAAATTGACAACTTCTTCGATCTATAGTTTTTTATGCATCATGTGAACTAATTTCAAGTTTTTTTTAAAAGTAATTTTTAAGTAAAGTAAATAAACTGTAATTTTTCTAAGTGAATTTCAAGTTTCGAGTGCTTTATGCATCGAGTACTTTGCCTCACTTAACATGTTTGTCACTTAGTGTATAAATTTTTGATAGATTTTTTTAGCAGTATTTTTAGTGATATCGGCATAAGGTAATAGCTGTTGATTTACTGTTGTTTAGGTATGACGCCTAAATGTTTACATCATGGGATAGGCGTCTTGCGGTCACATAAGATAATCACGTTACGCTCACTTCGCTATTGATTGGTTCTTTAGAATATAGGGTCTTACATCATGGTCAATTCTAGCTATTTTTGCTATTATATCACGAAATATGCCTATAGATCAAAATTTACATGAAAATGAATAAAAAATAAAAATATAGATCTTTAATCTTTCATAAAAGATACAATTCATGCAATTAACTGTCACAAAGTACAAGTAAGTGGAGTTCCTCAATATTGCATAGGTACCAAAAAGAAGACGAATTTGGTCTATTATTAGTATTCCTTCGAAATTCCATGATCCCGCATCACTTCTCTTGAGCAATTATTGAGTAAGGTTGCTGCAAGTAATATGCTTATATACTCGCTTTTTTCTTGTATTGTTGTTTATGAAGTTTATCGAATGTGTTCTATTTTATGCGTCCTATAATACTAGAAATTGTAAAATTGTCATTAAATATTAGCTTTTAGCAGAAATGACATATCACCAATTTATTAGGGTATTTTATTGTAAGAAATTTATTTATTTATTTATTTATTTATTTATTTATTTATTTAT
>QEWY01000613.1:3319270-3339933 GCA_006503575.1 Baylisascaris schroederi
CCCCTCCCCCCCCCCCCCCCCCCCCCACCTCCACTTTCATATCGTAAACCCTTGCGTATTCATAAGTGTAGATGAACTTGTTTTGTGCATCGTTCTAACTTATGCCAGAAATGAAGCGAATATTCCCAATTCAGGTTGAAATGTCGATGTTTTCTTGTTTATTATCCATCGATATTTTACAGTATTTCTCTCATTTTTCTATTTTAATTCATTTATTTTCCTTTTTAAAATTGACTAATTTTACTTTTTTTATGCCAACTTGGCGTGATAATATTTTATCGCATTTCCTCTTTCTCTTCAACTCATTGAAATTTCTCGATGAGGATGGTGCTGCAAACATATTGATAAATGAAATTGCTACCCTAAAATGAGTTAGTTACTAGCGCATAAATTCGCCTCTATATCATTGCAGGCTAATTGTGATCTATTCACGCTGGATTTTTTAAAGTTTTAGGCTAATTCCGGAAATGATGGCCATCTGCAACCGGAATCGAGTATTCTTTCCGGAAATAGGGATTGTCTATAATCAGAATCAAGTGTTCTTTAAAGTTTTTGTTGCGCACGTTAGCTAAAATTTCATTCTATTTTGTGAATAGAACATAGCAAAACGGTGGTCTTGATGCCCATTATTTGGTTTGTATGTCAGTTATTTTCTTATTGAGCCTTTCGATCTAAATTTTGCATTTTGATCTTCTCGCATCATGTTGAATTTTAAATAATTTAAAAAAAAATATGCATAATAAGATAATATTTTTTTTTTTTACAGTAAAGTTGAATATTTTTCATTGCAATTCAAGTGAAGATACTATGAGATTTTTTATAGATATATGAACCATCAGATTATCAATAAGGCGCCATTTGTCCATCTATTTGCATCTGAAACATTTGGGATAAAATTTCTGCAACATTTTTGCATGCTAATAAATAATCTATTAGGGAGAATATGTATTGGTGAAGTCGACGAAATATATACCTGCAAGGTAGATAATTATGGTACCTTACGATATACCTTAACCTCTGATGGTATTTGCTATAAACGTTTAAATGAATATAGATATTTTTAATGATGCCTACTCTACCAGCTATTGTACTCAATATATAACAAATCCTATATAAGGTGAATAAGCTGAAAAGGATTTTTTTGGATGAAAGGCTAAAAATGCAATGTTGCTATGGCAATTAATTAACCTAGGTAACCTAAAGGTAGCTAATTAAGTATGAGTCTAAACTTTTTATGCAAAATTGCCAAGAAACTGATAGACAGTTCAGAGCGTGAATTGAATGCACACGTTTGATAGGTCACCTGCTGTAGGCATAAAATGCGGTGAATTTTATAGTAATTTAGTGTGTGGGTTATATTATATGAAGGTGAGTTAGGTATTTATTGAAATCGATATAGATAGACCTCAACAATTATTCATTAATAAAAAGATACGGGTTTTTATTGCACGAAAATATTGTGCAACGAATATATGTGAAGATAACGCATAGTTTGGGTAATTATTGAATTCCGATGAATGTCTACTATGAAATTGCTATCAATATTACTAAATCTACTAATAGTGGAACTGGATTAGATTACTTCTTAAACTTTCCTGTTAGTTTGCTCATTGGTTGTAATATTCATAGAGAGGTCTAGAAAGTTTCTTTGCATTTTATTGAATTTGAATTCATAGCCGTAGATTTCCGCAGTTCTTTCGTTGAAATCAACAATACTGAAAATCGATGTTTCACTAAATTGTCCTTATATTGTTAACACCTGCTTATTAAATATCTTGAAATATAAATTCGTCAACTGATGCAATATGGAGCTGGCATTTGCATATAATATGGAGCTGGCATTTGCATATAACTTCGTATCGAAAAGTTTATTTACCAAAACGAGCATTCATCATCAAATTTTTGAAGAAAATATTGGAATAAAGTTTTCTTCTTTTTTAGAAGTGGTATTGGGTGGGATTTTATTGAAAATTACCTTCAGATGATTTATTCATGGTATTTTCATTTCTTATTTCCCTCTTCTTTCAACTCACATGAAAGTAAACTTAGCGCAATAAAATTTCATAATTAAATTTTTACAATTTAAACTTACTTTGCTTCAGTCATTTGGTTGTTACTGGTTGTTTTCGACTCAGAGTGATAATGATTGAAAATATTTTCGAAATGCGTTTTGCAAATTTAGTTTTATCTTTTCTATCTGAAAATTTTAACTAATTTTCTTCGGATTTTCTTTACTCAAATGCTGCACATCACTGATATCGATAAAATTTCATTAATTTATGCAGAAAAAAAAAAGGCGCAAACACACTATGAACAACTGCATCACATCATCATATTCCTTGGTGATTATTCCTAAAAGTTGTATAGTACGTGATTATCCCTAAAAGTTGTATAGTACATAGCTTACAGAAACTAAAAACATATAAAAATAACTGCAAATATCAACTTGAAAATTAAAATTAAAGTTCTTAATATAATAAATAATAATAAATAAATTATTAGGCTAGTAATTTTCCTTTTTTTTTCACCGATATCCCATATAATGGAGTGGAAATATCGCTTAGGTAGCGTTGANNNTTTATTTTATTTTATTTTTTATTTTATTTTCTAATAGATTTAATTAGATATGAACGGTTTGGCATTCTGATTCTTCAACTAAAAAATGTTGAATTGTTTATGCACAAAAAGTAATTCAACGAAAACTATAAAATTATTATTCGAATTTCGCCATAGTCATAAGGGAATAAAGCGAAACGATAAAATATGCCCTTTAGAAACGAAATGAGAATTGCAACTCACTAGTGATGACTACATCGTTGTTTCAATGGTCAACTTAAGTGTGCAAACGATATGGCCTTATTCCTCTAAAATTTGCCCATTTTTTTTTCATTTGCTTAGAGGATACATTTGCATATTATTTTGAGCAAAAAATTTGCATGTTATCTAAGTGAAATTTGTTGAGTTTTGAAACGAATAGGTTCCTTCTAGAGCGATTCATTTATTATTTTTTTATTTTTCTTCATTTTTTATTCTCTTTATATCCCAAAATAGACGGTGTATTTCTCAGCAATATCTATATCATTTGAAAATGAATATCCTATATTTAGGGCAAATTTCAGCGCTGCTTAAAAGAGCTAATTCTTTAGAGGTAGATGATTTGGAAATGTTACAACTTCAGGTAAATATTGGTACTGTAGACCAACATAAATCATTATTAGCCTAATAGTTTATTAAATTTAGAAATTATCAGCATATTTGAGGTGCATGTATTCCGTAAATCCCATCGTTCCGGGCAGCTTCCCTTATTAAATACGCCTACTTCCCGTGAAGACGGGAAATCGCACAGCTTTCCTCCTTCAAATATGGGCTTCTCTCAGAGGTGCTACCTTGTTCTACCTTCAAATTCTGCCTCTCCCTCGAACTTAGCTTGCCTTTTCAGCGAGGTGAGTGCTGTAACTCGTGAGGTTACTTATTTGATGGCAATGAAATCCCACCGATAACATGCGGCACCAACTCCCTTAGTCTAAAGCCGCAGATAGGTGGTATATGAATAGTTTTTTAAAAAATAAACTGTAAAATGAGAAAGGAAGGTCCTAAAATCCATAAAATCCAAGCCTCGAGGACCGTAAGAAATCTAATCTCTGAAGGTTTCATTATTCACAGTCTCCCAGGTTTTCTAATTCTGGAAAAACTTGCTATTGAAGAGGATATATATTTTCGGCAGCTTTGTTTCCTTGAGTTTCTGTTTATTTCACACGTGTTTAAATAATATTCTTGTTTCAACTATAATTGCTAACAAAGGGATCAGATGCCTTTTATTCATAAGGAAAGGTGTTGGAAGCTTTTGTTAGGAAGAGGTGTTTGCATTCTGGATGGATTCAATCTTCAGCTTTGTTAAATTGTTTCTCTCCAAATTCGGTGCCATATTCAAGTACCGAATTTATATACCTATATGCCTATAACCTAGTTTGAAGTGAAACTTTTTAAATCAGAATTTCGGTGGCATGTTCAAGCAGACATTATATGTGCTTGATATCTAGCCTGAAATGGTACTTTTGAAAGCCTGAAATGAAACTTTTTAAAGCCTGAAATGAAATTTTTACAGCCAGAATAATTCCCTAGGGATTGAGGGATTTTATTGTTGACGAGTAATTTTTATCTCCAATAATTGAATGAATTGTTGTAAAGTACAGCGATATTGTCGATTTTCTGCACTTTTACAATTTAATGGCATAGCGTTGCCATTTATGCTGCAATTTGTTCATTAATAAATTAATAAATATATTTGCAGATGCCATCAAGATCACCCTCAAATTGTACACTACCAAATATTGACGTATTTAGTTGGCAAACTATTATTTTGGTTAGTTTTTATTTGAAAGTTGAATATTAGTTACCTATTTAAAATTTATTATAAATTTTACTCAGAACATTATTTTGGGTCAATTTGCGGAAGTCAGTCGCTCTGAGGCGTTAACCCTTCCGTTTTTGTTTGCCAGTTTTTGACCATCCTTTCGTTAGATGATTGGCCTATCCAATAATTTTCTTATCAGCGAGTATAATAATATTTCGTTTCATATCAAATTCAATAGGTGATTTTGCATTCAATTTATAGATAATATGAATATAGAAATAGTGTGATCACTCATCTCGAATTAAATTTGATAGAAATAAAAATATTGCATTGATGAGAGTTTCGATTCGAGAGAAGCAAAGAATTAAAAGAGCGGTGATATTTCTAGAAATGGGAGACACCAATGAAGAGAGCAGGGAGTCTACTCTCCCTCTCCCTTCCCTTCCCCTCCCCTCCCTCCCTCTCCCGCTCCAGCTTTGAATTTTATATGCAAATGAATGCATAGTCTTGCACTTAATTCACGAATAACAAGAACACATGGAATGGTGTGATTACACATCTCTATTAAAACTAGACTCTTATTCGACTCTTATATGTCCATAATATTGCATTTTGTGGTACTCAAATCTGGCATAATACTAGTATTGGATGATATTGAGGTGGGTAACAAAAGGAAATCCTGTAGAACTACTCATTTACATACCTGTATGACAGTTTTTTTCGCTAGTATTGAAAATTTGCATATCACACTTACTATAACATGTAAAAGCAGTATTATTTTGCCATTGGCAGCTTTGTCATGATTTGTATGTTATAATAGTTACCTCTCCCACCGTTGATAGCTCTGTTTTTATCGACAGCCGGCTGTTTCTAAATTCATGCTCAATATTTCAGCATTGTTGCGCTTAGCTTTCCTTTGTTATGGCTACTCGTTGCATAAGCCAAAGAAAGCTTCGTCGGCATGAAGTATGGAAATGAGGGACGTAAAAAATAACTAAAAGACTTCTGTTGGCCGCATAAGTTTCTATCGCATCGTCAGCGCACTTATTCATAGATTAAACATTTTTTGTTAAATTACCTTTGAGAGAAAAAAATAAATATAAATAAATAAGTAAATAAATAAATAACTAAATAAATAAGTAAATAAATAAGTAAATAACTAAATAAATAAATAACTAATATTGAAAATTCTTCATCGAGCAGGTGGACCACCTTAATGAGAAACATCTGTTCGTATTTTATAAGGGTTCAGAGCTGTGGCAATATACTGGCAGTTGCATTTGCTAAATTATCAGGAAGTGATCCTAATTTTTAAGCTTTATATAGATGTTTGCAAATTGTTTTGAAAACTTTCTTTTCTATGGCATTTTTAGATGGTCTCTCATGTGATACTATTCTGTTTTGCTGCAATTGGGAATATTTTTATGTTGTTGATCCTACATCGTAATCTAAGATCGAATAAAGGGAATCGTATATTTCTACTGCTATTACATATGAATGTTGCCGATCTTATAGTCACTTTCGAATATCTTCCAAAACAAGTCATTCATATGTATACCGTTTGGTGGTATGGTGGAGATCTTCTTTGTAAGGTGAGTATGCAACGTTCAATGTGTTTTTTTTTTAGAATGAATCTAGAGTGCATATCAATATCGATTTGTTTGTGATCAATGATTGTATTTTTTGAGTGATCAAAAGGGTTTATAAATGGAAATACGTATTCTGACGTCCACTTTGGGAGGTCAATAAGGAATAGTTAATCCTTCTAGCACATCGCTCTACGAAATTCTTTGATCTATAAGTAGTAGCACATCAATGTAGATCAGAATCTACTGCTAAGCAATCAATAATTTGCCATTATCCACCACTCTCATCTTTTTTTTTCTATTTCAACGACGTTCTGTCTAGATGGTATGTGCTGTATTTCAGATGGGTCGGTTTTTCGACATATTCGGTGTATCTCTATCGTCGGCAGTACTCATCTGTATGTGTTTCGATCGGATGCTATCTGTCTCGAGACCATTCTCGACGTTTTACGGTATCCAACGTAACAAAGTGCTGCTGGGTATTGCATGGACTACTGCTTTTGCAATTAGCTTGCCACAGGTATTCATTCATTCATGGCTTCGTAAGGCCTTTGCTTTTCTTTCATATGGCTACGCCATTCACGTAACGCAGTTTGCCTTCCACTTTACATCTATTGGCAACGCACTTCAATTGGATTTTTCGAAGTAGTTTCCTGCAAAAGAAGAACAATTTAACTGAAGCAAACTTCATTCTGGATTGCAGTTAATCCGTAACAGCCGGACAATAAAGGTTTGGGAATTCCGGAAGCAAATGGTAAAGTCATGAGGGCTTTTTCTGGAATCAGCTCAACTTCATAATGAGTTTCGGGTACTTTTTTCTTTCAGTTGGGCATCTTCTTAACCGCTTCACATCCATGTGATCGCTCATATGTGCAATGTGTGGCACGCGATTATATTGGCCTTTCTTTAACCTCTTTTACCTTTATGGCATTTTTGACAATGTTAACTGCATCACCTTTGTAATCACACTGTAACATCTATCTAGAATTATCTCCATTTTGGAATTTCTTAAATTAACTTCAGGTATATTCCGTATTTATTTTTTAAAGGTTTATATTCATGTCTTTAATATCTTAACGTCTTTTCTGCTATGATAAATCACTACTTCAAGTGTTTTTAAATGTTTGCAACGTTTTTAATGAGGCATTTTTTTCGACATTTATCGTTACTTTTGTACTGCCTAATTTGCAATAATTGTAGCCTGATGGATACTACTGAAAGAAGTATTCACTTTATGGCTCCGCATTTATGTTCTTTCTTCGTATCGAATAGAGAAGCAATTTTAGACATTTTCATAAGGGATTCCCTAGAGCAGAGTTCCTCCGTTACTTGATGTGATGAATAATATTCCCTACAAAGGTGGGCTACTCCATATGGTCGCACGTCCGTAGTGGAGGTGGTTGCATCCCGGAAATCCCGAAGGTGTGGGTGGATATTTGGAAAGGAGGGCTCCCACGAGGATTTTTGCATGGATGGATGTCTGGAAAACGTTTATTTTTGTTAGGAGGCGTTCTTTATAATATTCATGCAATTGCATTGTATCTTTTACACATAGAACTGCGGAGGATCGTTGCGTTTCAATACAGATCGTTTTGGTACACCTACTGTAGCTATAGCCACAAAGACATATTTCTACCGGATACATAGGTGTATCCACAACCTTTTTGTGGATTTTGCTTTTTGGTATTGGTGAATATCTTGGAGGAATCTGCAGAAGATGTATTATCTGCTAACGAAACCTCTACATCTGTGGAGTTTTGTCGGGGATGTTGAAGGTTCATCTGTTCCCTGAATTATTGCCATCTCCAGTATTTAACGTGCTTCTGCCTATAGAAAAAAGGTAACCAGCCAAGCCCAATTATAAGGAAGGTATAGGCCATTCCAGTCGGCCTAAGCTGGACGGAAAGGCTGTCAGGGAAGGATATAAGTATATGTGGAGCTGAACAGGAAGGAGTTTTGCCGATTTGTTTATGCGGTTGAACGATGATGCATTCGCTTGCTTCTGCCTATAGAAAAAAGGTAACCAGCCAAGCCCAATTATAAGGAAGGTATAGGCCATTCCAGTCGGCCTAAGCTGGACGGAAAGGCTGTCAGGGAAGGATATAAGTATATGTGGAGCTGAACAGGAAGGAGTTTTGCCGATTTGTTTATGCGGTTGAACGATGATGCATTCGCATATGAGCTGAAGTTTTTGCCCATTTCGCAGGGATTGGTGTCAAAATCAGGTCGATTTTCTTTAATGAATTGAATGAAGTATACCCTTTTAACGGCAAATCGAATTTTTATTTCAATAGCTCATTAATTTATTCACACTTGGAATTGATATAAATTTTTTTGCAGTTGTGGTGACGTCAGAGGGGAACTGCCTTGTGACTACATCCGATAGCTTCCCCAAAGGTGCATATAATATTTCTTTTTAATCAAATTTGTAATATTTTGAACATCTCTACGCCATTGAAAAATTTACTTAAATCGGCGCTGTGATCGGAGTGTATATCGACCGTTTGAATGAAGGGTATTTTAACAAATAGCCATAATAGTTTTATTCACACAATTATTTGCTAGTCCATTCGTCTATAGCCGTAATTTTTTCCTACGTTTGGAGTATTAACCAAGAAGTTTAGATTCAGATTTGTAGCGTTTGTTTCAGATAACTTATTTTATCTCTTTCCCAGTATTCATTAAGTCCACCTCATAAGTAGTTAGACTAGCTTAAAATTAGGATAGTCCCCCATTAAATTGGGCTTACTATCTCTTACTTTGTTAAGAAATCGTTTATTAACGATGAAAATTGTCTACCGATTGTAAGTTACAATTGTGCGCAAATGTCGACATATTTCAGTGAGATTGATGTTTCATCGAACAATAAAAAAAAAAATGAAAGAAGCAAATGTTTTAAAATCGTTGCAAACGTAGGAGATATTAATATTGAGGTCGCCGTATGTTGTAGGATTCTCTTCCTAGACGGGTTTCCCATCGATGACCTCAGCAAAGAGTATTCTTTTTATCTTTCTTTTTTTCTCCGAATTTTTTTTTTTTTTTTGGATTGTCGTGCTCTTTGATGAAATATTCTCTCAAAAAATCCCCATTTGACTTTGCTGTTCCTCTTCGGCTAGTCATTCCCATTCGATCATGTCACTGCTCGACGTTGATCCACCCGACTTGAGTCTGCTTCTTTACTTGAATTTTTGCTTTCATGTTGCAATCCCATCTTTCCATCTCCGACCACTTTAGCCATGCTTCTTCCCGATCAAATCTTAGCTGAGTTTCTTCCTTTCGAATCTTTCTCTTCCTTTACGTCCTTTTATCTATTACTTTACCATCTCTCGTTTGCCAATTTTAATTAACATTTCACACATTACTCCGTGTTCTGCATATGTTCATCGAATTGGCTAAAGCAGTAACGATTCTTGAGGGGAACTGTTTCGATGAGCACATTCATGGTTCTGATATAATTCCTTATCATTAATCCTCTCATCGTTTGTATGTAATTTTTTTTTTGAGGTCAGAGGAGGAAAAGCAGCTTCTCTTCTTGCAGCTGACTTCACTTTTTCAGCAACTTTTTCCTTTTCATCGTAACCACTAATTAATCACTTCATATGCGTAGAAATTCTGTTTTTAAATTTTCTGAGAGGAAAAAATTCTGTATTAACAGACACCGTCGTTTCTTTTCAATTCAATCTTTCGGAATATTTCAAAGAATTTATAATTATTGATTTCCATCAAAGTTTAATGATAACGGATGAATGAATAGAATGAGGCTTTTTTTTATGATGTTAAAAAAGCTTTTTTTATGATGTTAAAAAAAGGAAACGATGTCCTAATTCAGTGTTTTCAAAGAAAATGCACTGAATGATTGCAAATTTTTATTAGAGATGACTTTAGGTATTATTCTCTTGTTCCATTTCTTTAAATACATTGTTTTTAATTCTATTTTCAGCCATTTTTCTTTAGTCAACCTCAAAATTTTCTTACAATCATCCAATGATTATAAGAAACTTTAAAAAAAAAAAAACTTCCATTAATTTTGGTGATCTATATTAGTGATCACATCAGTGCGTATAACCTTATTTAGGAATTAAAAATCCTTATCCGGTAAATTGGAATGCATAAGTAGGAGGCAGACACGATATTAATAGCCGATTAGATCAGTCATTCATGAAAATATATACCGAAGAAGCAAAATTATATACAGCCACAAAAAAGTGACCACTTTTCGAAAATTTTAATAAGGCATTTCAACATGATGAACTGCAATGAATTAGGAGATGAGAATTAATTTTTATTTTGTATTACTAAATTCGCCATCGTAGTTTATGTTGTTTATCAGGTGAAAATACTAAGTAGGTGAAAAACCAGGTGGAAATATCACGTGGAAATACACACAATCGGACAGGTGTAAGTTTTTAAATTTCTATATTCGTTATACTACAGCTAGCAATGCATAGTTGCACTCATAGTCGTTAGCGATATAGAGGCAGGTAATACATAATAATAGTCAATAAACCTTTAAAACTATAGTAAGATTGAATATGCAGCAACTTATACGCTATGATTATATGAACAGTCTACATCAGTAATATGTGTTGTCAATTGCATATTTTCTTGAATTATTAGCTGTTATTCGAATTAGGCGATGTGTTTAGCTATTAAATAGGGTTCATAGAGTGTATTCAGATTTCGGTTCGATGAGGTCACACTTCGAGAGGACGAAAACACCACGTGCAAGTAGTTCACATTTAATGAATCTGAAACGTGCCAAATCGAAAACACTTCGTATGACAATGAGTATCGTATTATTCTTTTTGGCATGTTGGACGCCTTATTATGCGGCTACAACTCTACATTTCATCGATATTGACTATGCGGTATGCAATTTAACCTTTATATTACATCCGGTTTGGATAAAACTTTAGTTATAGCTAAGTTGGGTGCTAACTTTTCCTCAACAAATTATCGTTGTTTTCACTTGCGTTCTCAGCAACCTCAGTTTACGATAATCGATGCACTTAATATTATACTATCGAGGAATATTTACAGAAGTTTATTTAGTGCATAAAGTATTGCTAAGAAATTAAATTTTATTTATTTGCTAGCACCACTTATCGTTATCACTATGCTATACGAATGAGCTCGTAATATTGCCTTATCGCACAAACATAACGAGATGACCTTTACTAACGGAGGATGGGAGGGGGAAGGTGAAACTGAATTGGAGATGTACTTACTGTGGTAGTCGTTCTGGCGCAATTTTCTGCCAATCACCCTGCAAAGTTTCTCATTTATTTATTTAAGCATTTACGTTGAAAGTTGATCGGGTGATCTGAATTGCGAAAAGGCTATGATTGATAACAACTTTGCCATATATTTCCGCTTATTTCATTCGGTGATTTGTATTCGATGGATTAACGAAATATTTATGGCTGTCTAAAGGCTTTACTTATCTTATATTTACAGACTGGTCGCTCAAAGAAACGTATTGTAATACCGGCCACATTGCATAAATTACTCTATATGTTTGCGACAATGAATAGTTCTTTTAATGCATATGTTTATGGGTATTTCTCGTTTGACCTCAGGAAAGAGCTTCGTAGATTAGTGGCATTCTGGTTGAAGAGAAACGATAAAGATGCGGTGGTACGCACCTCAACGGTTTGCAAATATCGTACGGTGAATATCGACGATTTACACTCAACTTTGTGGAAAAATTGCCAATACCGATCACGTTCCTCAACATGATCTCGTATCGATTGTATCGATCGATCGACTATACACATTTACCAGAAAAATGCTAATGTTGTGGATTATTGCTTTAGATGTACTACAAATATTTGTGCAGTAATCTTCCATTATCATAAGTGACCACTGACCACTGACCACTTCTCAATAAAATTCAGAATGTTCTCTTGGCTGACCTGAAATTAAATTGGTGGTCATTCGCAAAGACTGCAGATCGTTTTTGTTCGCTTTTACAGATTTGCTTTGTAAGAGTGCATAATGCTGACTTCGTTTTCTAGACATGTTTATCGTTTCTGTGTGTCTGCGTATGTCTATACAGTGCTTTCAGCCCGGAAGTCTTTGAAAACGGAGTTACGAAATTCGTGAGCAAATACCCTCTTAAACCATGTGTCATGTTGGTACTTCATTATCCTATAGGGGCATTCAAAA
Organism: Baylisascaris schroederi; assembly: GCA_006503575.1. Lineage (NCBI taxonomy): Eukaryota > Metazoa > Nematoda > Chromadorea > Rhabditida > Ascarididae > Baylisascaris > Baylisascaris schroederi. Next base: position 3,331,379 of record QEWY01000613.1, read on the forward strand.
GTGTCAGAAAATTTGCATATATTTTAATTTTCATCATATATTGATCGGATGATGAGAAAAACGGATTTTTTTTTGTAGAATACGTGTAAAATTGCTTAATTCGGCTTTTATGTAAAGAGATTATTTTGCATATTTTCATGCTGTTAATAATTTATGAAAGTTGTTAATGATATTGAACAGGAATGAATATGTATTGATTGATTGAAATTGTTTATCGCATAATGTGGAATAAAGGAATATATATATGCAAATTAAATTTATTTCATTTCGTGGCTATGTGAGCATATCCGTGAATAATACGGGAGCGGGATTATGAGGGAAGTGCTCTTAAATTTTCTAAAAAAGACGACTATTAAAGGACGGAAGGCAAGTGGGAGGGGGAAGTATAAATGGGAAAGTAGATGTATTTCTCGATATATTATATATATATATATATATATATATTTATATTTATACATTTATATATTTACATATTTATATTTATATTGTTTATTACTTTGGAATTCCTCCGACCAGGATAAATTCAACATCAGCTCCCATTACTTATTATAAGGCCGACTGAATCGAAATAACAACCATTCGGTGTTCGCGGAATATATCGTCGAAGAATGCTCAAGCAATTGCACCCGAATGCCCGAATATCCTCAAAAACTGGGATATATCTTGGCTGCGACATGTTTTATTCGAATACGGTATTATATCGCTCGGATTACAATAAATTCCATTTTTCTACGCATCTCTGAACTTGTGGCAGTGTACCAAAACTGCGAAGGTCATCGGTAGTTTTCCTTTATTTTCACTATCCTCTAGATTTTAACTATGGAATGGTCAACCACATAACCTCCTTCAGCACTTCCCCTAATCGTTCAGAAGCCAGTTGTAGGGGGTGATCAATAAATTGTAGGTCAACTGTTTTCGGGCAGAGCAGAGAATCGATGACCATAAGATCGAGCCAATTCTCTACAAATGCTTTCAGGCAAGGGTCGCTGCATATAGAAGGAAAGCGTATTTGCTTATAGTAATCAGTGTGCATCCAGCTTTTTAGTTGAGGTGTCGTCCTTACGAGGGTCGAGTGGGACTACAGTGGCACGCAGTCCAGGCGCGAAGTGTCCAGGGCGCGAAGTGTCCAGGGCGCGAAGTGTCCAGGGCGCGAAGTGTCCACGGTGTGAAGAGTTCCTGGTGCTTGCTGGCATTAAGGTGGCACTACTTGTGCCAAGGCGGAGCGACGTCCCTCCCCCCACCCCCCCTCCCCCCTGTCCCTGCCGTCGTTTTATACCCACCGCTTCACTATTGTTGATTTTATTGAGGCTTAGCAAAAAAAAACCTCAAACTCTCTCCTTGTTGGCAGATTATACAGCATCTGATCGAGTCTCGAAAGACAAAGATTTTGCGAATCCTTCGGGTACAAATGAAAGATAGGAGGGCAAAGTGGAGCCCAACACCTTGCACCCGAGCAATAAAATTTCTTAGCAAATGCTTACTTACCTGCTAGTTTGCAGGGAATATGATCCATTCTATGAACAGTGGTTCTTGCATAAAGCTGGCGCATTTGTCATGGCAATAGATAGAAGCAATTCGATTTGCACTGGAATAACATCGCCAATGTCTAAATGTTTGACATGAAGATTTCATTTGAATTTTATGAGTAAGTAACTCGGGTCTTCCATCATTGTTGTGTTATTATCTTTGAATTGTATACAAAACTGACTGATTAACACTTCATAGTATTACATCAGCAACCTTCATAATACTAGTATTCATTTATTTGTTTTTAAAATTTTTCATTTTTATGATGTCAAATTCTGGTTTTACCATTCTATTATAGTATATATTCTAATATTACTTCATAACTTATAGGGAACCTTAAATATTATTCGCTTCTTTGTGATCGGTTTCACTTCAATATGAATATTGATCAAACACCAATACCACTGATCGACAAATACCGCTAATATTGGCGCCCTCATTTATTGATTGATATTATGCATAGCCCTCAATGCCATTCATTTCCATTTTTTTCATACGATTTGGTAGGTTAGTAATGTTGCTTTTTGTGCCTTCTAAATATTACTTGCAATCTATAGTTTTATATCTAATTTCCCATTGCGGTATTTTCTACGTTGCTTCGTTTTTCTTTCCATAACACTTTAAGCATTATTTCAATGTCAGCATATATGCAAATTTTTATTTATCGTTGCTTAAATGGACCCAAGACTTTTATACTGGCATCAATGCACTTACTTTATAATAGGAAGTTAATTTTATTTTAATTCTTTTTTCAATTTTCATGATGTTATTTATTCTAATATATTGCTTTTGCTTTCCAATATATAACAATATATTGCATATTACCCTTTAATATAATTACGATTACACATATTAATTTTTAGTTTTTATTGCAATATAATTCAACTTTATATAACACTTAAAAGTTTTAGGATGTCAATATTTTAAATAAATAAATAATTTATTTGTGTAAGGGTTAGGTTGCGATTGAGGCTATATTAGTCATCAATGTTATATGTTTTTACGGTGCGTTGAATGTTTAATGTTGTTATATGTTTTTACGGTGCGTTGAATGTTTAATGTCTTTGATTATCGTTCGTTTCCCTTAAATTCTTTCTTTGAACTTTCCGCTTCAATCTTTTTTAGAGACAGAAAATGGAGCTCGATGGTAAACGAGTATTAAATTCTACCTCTCAAACGTCCATTTTGCTGAAAAGGAGGAAATTGGATCATGTCGATAAGGTAGGTACCATTTTTTATAATTTTGTATTTATTATATTTTATATTTTGAATATACGTTTTGCCTTTAGTTCTCTTTTCTATTACTTTTATTTTCTGTAACAGTTTTTTCGGTTATGACCATGTAATGCGTCGAGTACAGATGGAATAATCATTTATGCTGACGTTTCGGCTCCTTGAGCCATAATCATAGCACACCAAGCTGTAAATCATCAAATAAAATACACTTTTACGTTTCATACTTTTATTTTCCTTTACCGTTTTTGTTTGTATATTTCCTTTTAAGTATATTTTAAGTGACATATTTTATGCCATTACTTAGGCACTTCCCCATACTAATAGGGTTATACGTATCGTTCTAACGATGGCCCACGCATAATCCAGGTATGCACATAAATAAGTAGGGGCCGAAGCTTGTCCACTTTTATTATTATAAGTAATTAATTAGAGTCTCTACATTCCTCTCTGGACGTCTAGTTCCCTAACAGTGATCTATTGCCTCCATCTTTATTCTTGCTAAATTTTCCCTTCATGTTACTTGTTCTTACTGTAATATCTTCTACGGTTGCATATTTATCTACTTCTCTAATCATTTAATTTTCACTCTTTAATCGAACTAATAAAAACAAAAATTCGTTTCTTATACTACAATGTAACAATTGATTAAATATATCTATGTTTATCTATTTGTTTTATCTTTTTTAAAGGTTTTAAGTATCTAATAAAACTCTGTTGAATAATTTATTATTGTTATACTTTATTATTCTCTTTTATAAAACTTCAAAAATGGTATTGTGTGAGTACCAGCATAGAAGAATCGGATATTTTAGATTTTTGTTCTTTTTATTATGGGGTGATTTTTTGACAATCCCGCTGCTTTTTTTATGCCAATAAGAACTAAGTAATTTCAACCTTGTCACTATTTTATCCTCTCCACCTCTTTCCTCCATACCCCAACCAACCCTCCCCCCTCCCATCCTATTATTCTGGCGTTGCTAACTGAAAGCACTTTGTATGCAGCAATAGAAATTAAACGGGGTGAGAGATCATTTCGAAGCACAGATGAGCATTTTAGCCTTTAATGATGTCTGTTTATGCTGGCAACACATCGGAAAAGTTAGGCGAATCGTTTGTTGTTTGTCTTCCGTCCCTCTGTCATACATTTTCTTTGATTTTCACACATTCGCAACTTCGTTTTTTTTCTCTCTTCATCCCCCTCTCTCTCCGAATTTAAATTCCACATACAACATTACATAGAAAGCGTTTTCATACATTAAACTACATATTACTCCAGCAAATATTTTGTCAATAACGTCAACGAAACATCTGTATGGCATCGTATAGAACTCAAAACCAATCGAAATCCCTATCATTAGTCTCGAGTCGATCCATAACGTTTAGACATGTCTTCAGACATTGTGCTTTTCTTTTTCTTTACATCTAATCGTGATCCATTACTCAAGTTCAACATTTAGCTATCGAAGCTTTAATTTCGAATATATATATATATATTGTAATATCATAGGAAGGAGGTTTTTGCTTTCAAAAAACAATATCAGTTGTATTTACTATGTTATCCGCGAATATCTGGATTGATTAGTAAGGGATATGGATTTACCCGTAATCCTTAGATATGCTCATTGTAATGAAATGTAAGTGGTGGACAAGCAATTTTTTCCCATCACTATATTCGTAGTTTTGTTGAGTTTTTCACGTTTTGCTGTGATACCATCTAAAAAAAGCGATTCTCTAGAGTGCAATTTTCTTCATGAGGCAATGAATGTGAGAATGCACAAATAGTACAATGAAGATGAAAAAGGGCAGCGGCTATTCCATTCATATCGAAAAATTTTTGATAACATTGATGCTGTAGATGCTATAGATAAGTTATATCATTTTTGGTTTTTTTTTTGCCCAAGCTTCAGGGCATTTTTCAAAATTGCCCAAGGCAACGGGTAACCAAAGGTTTAATTGGGGAATCCATCGTTACGTTTGCTTCATTTATTGCACAAAGTTTGAATATTCGCAGTAAATCATATTATTATAAACCTTGTAAATTAAACCTTTCTTTACGCATGGGTTCCCGAATTAAACCTTTGTTTACCCATGGGTTCCCGAATTAAATCTTTGTTTACGCATGGGTTCCCGAACTAAACCTTTGTTCACCCATGGGTTCCCGAATTAAACCTTTGTTTATATCGGTTGAATAGAAATTTGAGTATAACATTACACTCAACATGTATGAATAACATCATCATCAAGTTGGCCGATATCTACCAACTTTTTATTTCAGATTTAAAAATGTATGCACCTATCAATGATGCGTATGTTTGATCTTTTAGTACTTCAGAGTGATTTTACCTTTCCTTCTAAATGGTTGAATGTATGGCAGGTGGATATTAATAAAGGTAGGTGTCATAGCACCTGTATTGCATTGGCGTCACAGGTGAATGTCGATTAAAGATCTTCTAACATATTAATTTTTATTATCATTTAAATGCGAAATTTGGGAATACATATGAATGAGTCTTTTTTATAGTTCATTATAAGTGGATGATAAGCGATACTTCCAAGGTGCGAATTGCATTCTTCGTGATAACAGATGAATACGTTATGCAAGCAGCTATAAAATTTCGGTTTTCATAAATAAAGTTCGAAATTATGAGTCGGTTTTTATTCATATTGCAAAGAAATAAGGCAATATAAAATTAAGGTTAATTTATCAGAAAAAAAAAAACAAAGAAATGTTTAAATGATATTTTATTGTTTAGTTTAATTTATTATATTATAATATTTCAAATTTTTCATATAGGAAAATTTGAGAAACATGAAACGAATTTTCATCTAAAGAGGCAAGTAGCACTTTTTAAGTTGAAAGCTGTTCGTTGTGCGCAAACGATTCACCGATGCATTTAATGAAACGCTTGCTGTGGCTAAACGAGGCTGTCTTTGGCCCCGTTGGGCTTTTTTTTTTCGCAAGCTCAAGACGGCTTTTATATCGACAAATTCCTTGAGGATTGTCGATCTTAAAAGGCGACTTTACTTTTACTCGTTGCTTATTTCATTGCTTTAGAATAACTATGTAATTTTGTTGTTTGTTTTTCATCTATAATTTTTCATTCAATTTGAATATATTAAACAAAACCTATTTTAAAAAAAAAAATGCAAATCATGCAAGCAGTACGGATAAAAAAAATGTAATTTCTAGATTGAAGAATTTCGTTGTATCGTTTCGATTGGTACGAATAGTGGTAAAACATCTTGCTTAAACATTATAGATTGAGCGTTGCAAATTTGCATATATTATGCAGGTAGTGCTTTTTTGTAATTTACATATTTTTTTATAGTGGTTTATAGACAAAATTTTTCTAAGTTCTAGTAGCAGTAATAATAATATTGATTTGAAGAATAAAGAACAAAAGAAAAGTGAATAAGAAGAGAATAAAGATGATAGAACAATACGATAAATTATTGCATAATAAATGAATAGTTCTTTTAACTAATGAACTCATGCAAATCAAAATCTTCACTTTAATCTCTAGTGAGAGAAAGATATTCAGTAAGGTATTCGAAAGGTAAACGATTCTGTGGATATACCCCAGGGACCCTCACTACTGAGTGAGGTAGAAAAGGTAGGGGAACCTTAAAATACCCGAGAAAATACCCGATGGACCTTAAAATACCTCAGTAATCATCTCGTCCACTTAAAATCTCTTTCATTTACTCTCAACAAAGCTCATAAATTTCAAAGTTCCAGTGCCTCCATTTTATTAAATATTGCATACGTTTTCGTTTTAAAACTGATAAATTTCTTATCAATCCCTTCAAATATATTTTTATCACTAAATACATTGCATATTTTTATATTCACATGAACGATGGATATGAAGTTTTGCTAAGCGAATATACATCTGTTCAATGAGTGCGTGCCTTATCGTTTAGTGAATAAAAAGCAATTTGCTTATGTTAAATTGTTGAGCAGGTGTGCATCAATATTTATTATTTCCACTTCATAAAATGCTTCCTATATATTCTATTAACTCTTCGATGCTTTTAATTTTTTTTTTTTTGCTTCAAATGTGAATTCTTCGTTGCAAAGGTGGCATCTAAAAAAATTGCATTCGTTAAATGTCACTATCAAGGCAATCTACGCAAGCATTCGTATATGCTGCATTACTTTTCAAGGTTGGCGTTTTTTCTAGTCTGCCGTTCCGAAGTTACCGGATCCGGAATTCCGGTAAATTCTAAAATTCAGGTGTTGGTTGTTTGGAAAACCACCTTAATATAGCTTTACCTTGAATGTACTTTGTAGTGGCTGGGCGATTTTTTTAAAATATTCTCTTCCCACTCACCAGCTTGGACTGTGTAATATTAATATTTAAAGATATGGTGTTTTTATGACCTGAGGATACATCTAACTGATGATATATGGCTGTAAACAATAACCGCATCCTTTGAACTTCTTTGAGTCGATCTTAGTGGTCATCCAAGATTTGGTTTCCTTCGCTTTGCAAGTTCTTATAAAAATGAAATGGCTAGAGATTTACGTAAAAAATAGATAACTGAGATACCCCCCGTCCCTCTCATCTAAAATCGCCTTATGTTGAATTTTTTATTTCATGTAAAGTCATTGAAATTTTCTTCATTTCTTCGATTATGTTCATTAAAGATATGAGAATGGTGGGAAACTTTTTATGCACATTATTGAAATTGTTGCAATATTATTTGAATACACCATCAAAAGATAGACCAATTCATAAGTGAAGGGGGATTTTTTTTTTTCATTGGTATATCGTCTATGTAGCATTAAGATTATTTGCATTAAATGGTGTGATTTATTCGAGGTGTGGATGAGGAGGGGGTGGAGTTCAATCGCCGGAGCTTAACTCTTATAGCCACTCCTCACATCGATTTCTATACGCCCTCTTTCGACATATCGCTTCAAACATTCGTAAATTCCCTTGTGAACACTTTTTTTTTTGCCCTCTTCGAAAGCATTTTTCTTTTATAATTCACCTTTTGAATATTTCACTAGCAACGCAATCTTGTAGATCGCAAGTAATATCCAAATGATATTTAAATTACAATATTCAATGAAAATATTTCGATTATTGTGAGTGATTTTGATAAGTAATTTTTTACTAGTAATTACTTACTAATAATAGGTAGTAAATTCCTACTAAATATCTTTTTTTTTTGAAATCTGCTAAAATAATTTGTAAAAATGATATAATCATTAGACAGTTTCCTCTATTATACATAATAATCATTTAGCGTTAATTAATAGTTTGCGATAAATATAGGGAAATAATCGATAGATGATTACTCCCATAAGTAGACCATTTTTTGCAATAAGAGGAAGAAAAACGATTTTGCAATATTGCATTATTTGAAAATCTATTGCATTATTGTATTTACAATTGCATTGTAAACATAGAAAAATCTTTTCCGATGCTATTTCACCAATGTAATATTTGTCGAATATCAATTAACGTTTCTTCATTTCATTAAACATCGGAAATTTTTAATTTTTTCTTAGACTATTAAAAAAAAGACATTGTAATTGCACGTGAAATGCAATAGTTATCATCATCAAAAAAAAAAAAATTAATGTTTTCTAATAAAATTGATGCTATATTTAAATTAAATAAATTTAAAAATGGTATGATTTATGCAAAAATTATATGATACTAATTCATTGCTCATCGATTGCAATCAATTTCGTTAGAAATTTCTATTGTTATTAAACGAATAGAGATTAGTGAATGAAATATCGAATAAATATGCAAATTACTTTTAATGAATCATTG
>QEWY01000613.1:3339954-3371551 GCA_006503575.1 Baylisascaris schroederi
TATGTGAATATGTGTAATTCATGTATACATGCGTTTGTGTCAGTTTAATTTAATTTAACTTAATTTAATTTAATTTAATTTAACTTAATTTAATTTAATTTGATTTAATTTAATTTAATTTAATTCAAGAGAATTGCTGAGAGCATTGCTAGACTCTGATACCAAGTGATATCTAGATATTCGCAAAAATGAGCTACCATTTCTTGTATATCCCTCCTGTAGTAAATAATTTTGCATTTATGAACTACTCATTAATCGTTTCCCGTCAATGAAGCACTCATAATTGTTGCAATAACATCCGTATCTCTTAACCAATATAAAACAATCTTTTTCCATTTTACATATATTTTTTAAAATATGCAAATTTCAATTTGTTTCATTGCAATAATTTTCGAAAAGAAAAATTGAATTTTATGATTTAATAAGTAGATATTTAGATTATAAAATCTATTTTCAACTATTAGTAATTAGTTCTTCTTACAATTTGCAAAGCAAATCATCGAATCTTGAAGAAATCAATTCAATGCAAAAATTCCCGATTGAATGAACTCTCTTAGAAGGCTCATTGGTCAAGCATCACAAGTGAACTCTTGGATCTCTCTAAAATTCGAGCATTTGAGAACGTTGAACGTGAACCATGTAAATGTCAAATCATCTAAAGTTCTTCATTTGGAAAGGCGGTTAGAGGTGAGTAAATAAGGCAACCAACTCAGATCCTTCTCATCCTTTTCTCCTTCTCTGCCTACTGTATTCTTTTGTTGGGACTACGGTATAAATACAAGGAAGCCACAGTATACTACAGTGTAATTATAAACATTTGTATTTGTATTTATAAATGCATAACATTTGCACTCGTATATATTTTTTATTGGTATACTTCACTACTGATAAAATTTATTAGCAGTTGCTAGGTTGTCTACATGAAGTGATTGATGAGTGTGCGCCTTAAAGAAAGCCTCCTTAAAACTATTCGATAGGCAGAAAAAATTTCAACGTCCAGAAGAGGGGAAAAAATTTTGCATTGGTTAAGTCGCTATAAACCCTGTGGGAAGGGAAAAAAAAAATTAAACTTTTGCAAATGAAAACCCTATTAACTATAAGATGCATTCGTAATTTTCTCCATATGATTTTATGTCTATTCATAATTATATTCATTAATTTGACTATTAGAAAACGTTTCATGTTGAAATCTCTGATATCTTTTTGAATTTTTTATGCACCTATCATATGTGTGGTATAACTACACCATCACGCCAACTTTACATGCAGTTACCTCGTGTGTGGTATAACTAAACCGTCGGTGTATGCACTCTTTATATTAGGAAATAGATCATCGCTTATATATTGCTCCAAAAAACTGGGAAAATATGAAAATGTCGCAACTTAATTCATGGTTTTTATAATATTCATTGGTTGACAAATGTACACTCCAGTTGAACGATGATTTTTTAAAGTGCTTCTGTGAAGAAAGGGCAATGGAAAGTGGTAAAGATAGTAGGGACTACGTGCTTGGGTTCATGTTACAACTCAGTTAGACAAAGAAAAATATGCTTATTAGATAATTGTAACCTCGGTCATATATGAGAGAACTTATTTAGCCTAGTTGAAATAAGAGAATCAAGTGAATGGAAGTTAGCACATACGAAAACATGGTCCCAACTCGACGACATGATTGTATGTCTGTAATGACTTGATCATCTTCATCCAGCTCATCAGCCATATTTTCTTTTTGAGCATGGAGTAACCTATATTCCCCTATATGTCCTAGGGCTTATCCCTTGAGGTTACGGGCACCAATTCATTCACTTTCGTTTCTCCCCCATCCCTAGAGGTGATGGACTTAAATTTCCTTTGAAGTTTGCAGGATGACGATTTAGAGCATATTGCCCGTGCACTTATTTCTTACTTAGGTGAGTCACTTATGTTCGACGTCAGATGCAACACTCTAAGCTTTCACGTACGAAGATTTTATTCGATAATTCTATTATTCAATCGTAATAAATCTAAAATTTTTGTCCGTTGTTTCAGTTATTATAGCGTATGATAAAGGAATGAACCCCAAGCGAGCTAATTTGTGGACAATTGCAGGAGTTCGACTCCGAGATTATCCATCTTTTTTTTTTCGATATGAATTTTGCACATGTTTAATCTCCACCAATATGCATTACAACCACCGATCGTTGTATTCTCTTAATAGAACAAATTTTATGAAATTCTTTTTTTTTTCGTTATGTTTGTTTCATTTTTGTATAATTGCCATTTGAGCAAAATACTAATTAATAATTATGAAGCGAATTATTAAAGTAATCGGAAATTTAGGCTTTATATCTAACTGGATTCGTATTTGATAAGTTCTTTGATCAGTTCCTCACTCAAATTCCTCGACGATATCATTAATGCTTTTTATCTTAGAGCGATGTCTATCTAAAGTTGAAATGCTGCCATCTTCTATTTTCTCATCTAGTTACTTTTGATGATCCGATCATGACCTTCAAAATGTACCATCAATGAAAATCAGATATAATAATAGAAGCACGCATTCAACATACTAGTAACTTCGATTATTTGAAGAGAGATTTTTTAGTATTACTTCAGCAAAAATCTATATTAGAATGGAAAATCATAAAAATGAGAGACATGTTTTGTTTGTTTTTTTCAAAAATTTTTATAATCGTTTTCGATGCATTTTTTATTTTTCCAATAGGGATATAGTGAGGTAAGTTTTTCCGGTGAAAGTAGAGCCAATAAGAGGTCACTCCATCATTCTATTTTTCACAAAATTTTTTCCATTTTTTTTTCTCAATCTAACTTTCTATAAACTATCGAAAACTTCACAGAGGATGATGATCGCTCCTTTTAAAACATATTCGTATTTCTTCGTATATTTTAGATGCAAACGAATAAGTCTACAAAAAATTCCTATTGTGTCGTATTATTGAAATGTTAGTTTGAAGTTTTTAGCCTATGGGATCTTATTTCTATTCTTTAATACAGCATTGTTTAGTGATTAATGATTTCTTATATTCTTCGAGAATCGAAATTTTGCAATATTATACGGGATGCACTTTGAACCGTTGTTTTTTTTTTCTATCATTGTAACTTTAATTATCCAGTAATGATTTTATATTAAGTAGATATGCTGCAATTGTTAAGAATATTTTCTATTCATTATATGCTTGTTTGTTGGACTCATATTGATAATACTGGTATTGATAATAGTTGATATCGATGATTGCGTCGATGCGTTAGATGGTTCTTAACTGTCTAGAGTAAAGGTAGTTGTATAGAGTAGAATAGGAAGTCTCTCGGATGTGGAATTCAATCGTTTCTTCAGTGATATCTTTAATCAGCTTTTAACAGCTAGTTTGTCAGTTTTTTCTCTCATCATTCACTTCATTATTGAGGGTGATTAGTTAATGATGCAATAGCACTAATTAGTAATGGTAGTGGATCGGCTGTTCAAGGTGTTATTGCCAGCATCGTCTCGATAAGTTCGATGATCAAAACGGTGGATATGTGAGGGATGCGATACTTCAGTGGTGACGACAACTGAAGGAAGAGAGCGGCTGGCAATAGTTGACGCAGATGCACGACGAGTTGTTGCTCGGTCGCTTCAAATGAGCTTCAACGAAAACGAAATAAGAGGACGCGAGTGCATACGAGGACGAGTCAGTCCCGAGTTCGTTGAGGCGAGTGTGCCTATGGTGCCGAGGGCGCTTCGATTCTTCGGGGATGGGGGCATAACGACGCATGCATGTGTGCCCCATGCGTAGCGCCAAGCGCTGCCAGAGCCGACTCGAGCTGTTGGCTATCGGCTGCCATTAGATCGCTCTAGTGAGAGGGCGTTGGCCTAGGCCATGGCCAATGCTGACTGGCCCATTTGCTTCTGCTTCTGTGGCTTCTTCTCCTTCGTCTTCTTCTTCATTTGATTTCGTTTTCTATTGCTCTAGTTTTTTTTTTGTGCTTTTGCATCGATTAATGCTTTAAAATTCATTATTTCTACTTTTTCGTTTGTTTTCTAATAGCGATCACCTCAAATCTTACAGTTAACGTCATCACCGTTCTTTTTATTCTCTCTAAAGCTATCTTCAGTCAAGTTGGCATTTCTTCTCAATCACTCTATCAGACGTACTCCTCATAATAGATCAGTATTATTCATTCATGTAACTTTCTCATATTTAATAACATCGAATAAATTTTATACTAATCCCTCATAACATTAGTACTTCGAAAGATGTACTACTTATTACCTCGATTTTTTAATAGTTAATTGTATGTGAAGGTGATAATAGGAATTGCAACAAAAACATTTACATAGAAATGGCGATCATTGATATGAGAAAATATGCTTGTATAAGTTCTAGTTAAAAATGATATAAAGTTAAATATTCTTTATAAACATATAAAACGAAATCTTTCTAGAAATCTATGAATTAGATGATAATTTCTTATCTTTAACATATATTTTTATGTATTTATTAAAACTTTCTATTGGTTTGTTCATTTAATTGTATCTATTTGCCTATTTTATCAATACAATGCCCAACATTTACATTAGCACTGATGCGTTTCTTCTCTTTTTTTTTCTGTCGAAATGCGTCTTGAGGGATCGCATCTCACATTCGAACGGATCGTTGCTCGCTGCTTTCCGTCTGCTATTGCCACTTCCTTCAATTCGGATATACGTCCGCAAATAAATGCACACATTTCCGGTTTTCTTCTATATATTGTCCATCTTTTTCGCACTCTAATTTAATACCTTCAAAATACATTCATATAAGTCATAATTTTATATACTATTTTCTTTTAGTTATTATCGAATGATATTTGTAAAATTATATAAGAGAAATTGAAATTGTTTGATTAGCAAAAATAAATATTAGGTATACGTTGCTGATTATCGCATAGATTATTAACAATGCGTAAATAGGAGGAAATTGATTTTACGCTTTTTTATGAGAGGATATTCCATATAAATTTTCGAGGAATTGAGGATGGAGGGAGGGGTCTTTGTCGCTTAAAAAATTAACTTGCAAATTTTCACTTCCTATTATAAAACTCCGCTTTTATTTAATATATTTTATTTCCTTATTTATAAATTTTATTTTACTATACATATTATTTAAGTAATATCGATGATGGTATAAGTTCAGCTAATTTATTTCTGATTGATATTTCAAATTCCTCTCGACTCGATTATTATTTACCTAAAAAAAAAAGAAGAACGTTTAGCTATTTTCAAAGCAAATAGATGGGTATTCTGTATATTGTAATGAGGATACTTTTGGTGACGACGCAACCAATAGACATTGACCCATTAGCGTTTTTTTTTTCTCCCTCTATTGGTTGAGGGTGGTACTGATCACAAGTCATTTGCATTTATGTTTTATTTCGATAGCTTTTCTTAGCGCTTTTCCATCTCTAAGAAACGGATGAAACGCTTGCTAACAATATTTTCTTATCAATATTTTACTGTTTTATTTTAAATAAATGAATTATACAATCAAATGAAAAAATTTTTTCAAGGGAAAAAATTCCCTCGAAAAAAATTTTTTCTCATTTCTATACCTGTTCTTCGTTCATTACCGATTACCGAGATAAACAGAAAAAGAAACTTCAACAATCGGAACGAGTAAATCTTGATATGCCATGAGCTTTTTTTTTTTTTAATTGCAAATATTTCGTTCGATTTTCGTTGAATGGCAAATTTGAGAGTTAACAGTTCGTATCTATTAATTGATGTTTCATATCGATAATATTTTTTAACCGTTTATTGATTTGATCGATAGATGTTCATATACTTGATCATTATTGATCGTTTAAATTAAATTCTTCATCATTCACTTTAATTTATTTCCAAATTTGTAAGAAATTTCTCGAATAGTTGCAGTCGCATTTTTTTTTTCAGCTAGCTCTTTGTTTATTTATTTTTCAATTATCTAAACAGAATAAACGATTTACTCAACTAATTAGTTATTACTCGAAAATATAATTATCCGAAAATATGCAATATTCAAATATTTTGTAAGCGTGAATCTTCGAATTCAACGAATGAAAATGAGTACTAAAGATATTCTCGTATTTCCGTTTCTTTATTATTTGAATGGTTCAATCCATGCAAAAATTTGATTTTAGATCATCCACATCATATCCTCTTTCGTAGTTTTATCGATCACATTAAATTAATCTAAAGAATTCAAGGAAAACTTTGAATACCCTCAATTCTCTATAAGTCTGGATTGGACGCCGAGGATATTATTCATATAACCAATTTCCTTTGTTTTATTAGTCAAAATTGACATGGATTAGAATAATCTGCTGTTTTATCATCGAGGATATTAAAGGCGAAATTTTTCACGGATAGAAAGGAAGCAACTATCTTCATTCTATAAAGTTCCCATAGGAAGAGGATAAAGGATGGCTGATCAATATTTTCCACTAGTGAGTCTCAGTGGCACTATTTAAAGGCACATTGCATTCGACGCCTATATTTTTGCTTCGAGATGATATTTGCATTGAGCGATGAGTTGATTTTCGTTATTAGATTATCAATTTTTGCGATATCAATTCAAATAATTTCATCCTGAATAGCTTTTGCCTCATTCCATGTCGTTCTGGATGTTATCTCATCCTTCCTGGATCCTTTTGAAGGATAACATTTGAGGATAGTCGCCTTCAAAATTACCCTTCCTGGATACCTTTCCCAAAAACATTTCCTCATATCTGTTGATTACCTACTCAATATGCTGAATATTTTTTTTGCCCTCAGATTGTTCACTATTCCACTACCATTCCAGTCATATTAAGGGTTATAGCTAACAATTTATTTATTTATTTATTTATTTATTTATTTGTTTATTTATTTATTTTTTGATTAAAATGCGCATCATCGTTTGAATATCACTTATTCATATTATCATCTATCAAAATGCGTGCATAATCACAAATCAAGATCAATTATTTCTTATTTATCGACTGATGAATAACATCTTATTTTTGATATCAGATGCTTAATCTCAGATATCAGTGCAAATATTCGCAAAAATAAATTTTTTTTTTTCAAAAATTTTGACTCTTATAAGGATTTAATTCCTATGAATTTTATTCGATCGACCAATATTCACATCTATATGCAAAAATATTTGCATATAGAAATATGTAAAAGTACGTTTGCGTATATTTATTGCGATAGTTGAGGAGGGAATTTCGATGAGGCAGCCGAATCGGTAGTGTCTATCGATGGTTTTAGCCCCTAAAAAAGTTTGAAGGCTGTTATCCTCTCGAGATTTAGCGCAAAGTGATTTCCTAAAGCAAAATTGAATCTTAGCACTCGGCGACAACGTTCGATTCACACAATTCGATGTGGGGCATTGCAATCGTCCAACTAGCTATAGCCTCTTTTGCAGTGATTATGAGGTGAATTTCGCTTTTTTTTTGTGCCTATTTAAGTATAAAGCTTTTTATCGTTTGATAAATAATTATGCTTAATAATTACTAATAATAATAATAAATAGTAATAAATAATAATAATAATAGTAATAATAAATAATAAAACCTGAAATGAATAAATTGGGAAATGAATGTTAGCATTGAATTAACTGAAATAATATCATTTTAGTTTTATGCATATAATTTGTCTTCAACTATATGATACTCTAACGATAGTATGTAAAATATGGCACTTTGATGCATTTATAGCGATATTTTTTATGCAACTTTGGTAAGTAAAGTTATAAATTAGAGTAAGGTTTTTAACTACAACAGAAAAATCTCATCGAAATCTTAGTTGAAAATATTTACTACCTACTATTGCAATTTACGTTGCTCGAGTTCAATTAGCGCGATATGCACTAAAGTTGTAAAGCGTGTAATTAAGTTGTTTAATGCTCATTGACGTTGCATAATATTTATTGCATTTGTTGGTATGATCATCTTGGAATACTTCTGTGGCATTAAATCTTTTCCGGAATATAAATATAACGGAAGCGACTCCTTCATATAAGCTTCCGGAAAATAAACTTCCGGAAACACATGAATGATTTTAGCGATAATATAATGAAGGTATATTTATTCTCAAAGAAAGAAGATAAGTAGAGGAGGAGTGCCGAAGGGAAAGTCGAAGAATGCTAAAGTATGCTTAGTACACAGAGCTCTCGACAAGCGACGCTAGCCAAAGGCAACACAGCACTCAAAAACAACGAAACTCGACGCATCTATCCCATACAAAATGTAAGCCAACGTTCAATGATGCTAATCGCTTTCATTCGTCAGTTGCTGGCTGCGAGAATCGGAAGCCACCAAGATCGAAGGAATGAATTTTTTTTTTGCTGAAAAAAGGGGCCTAATATGGGTCGTTGGACTGCAAAATGGATAAGACAGATTGCCAAAAGGTAGATAAAAGGGGGAGTGAGGGGAGGGGGTTTGGGAGACGTCAAGTAGACAGAATAGCCGAAGAGGAGAGGATATGGAATAGATTGGTGAGTAGATATGTTGAGATATCTGGAATAAAACAAATATAAAATAAGGATTCTTCACCAACTTTTTCAGCGTCTTCTTACCTTTCGGGTATGCTACCTTATAGTTATTAAATAGCATTTAGCCGCTATAATACTGCCTGTCTATCTGAATAAGGTGAGAGGAATACTTCGGTTGCCGAGCATAGGCACTGTTTTGTTTAATTTCTAATCATTTATCAGTTTTAATATTATCAGTGCATATTATCAGTTTCATTATACCTGTAAATCTTAAAATGCAAGCAAAACTCATTGATATCGAATTTTACTTTTCGATAGCACTAATAAAAACGAGAAGNCTAACTATTTTTTGCTTTCTGCTGCGATAATTCTTTATAGGGTTTTCTGCATGTTGGTTCTGGATGAGGTGAAATTGTGCTGACTAGCTTTTGAGGGTATGTTATCCCGTTAATCTTCGAGATAATCCACTCGGGAAATTTTTCTATACTTGAGCATTTTTGCTTATATCGTTTATCTTTTATGTATATTTTGAATTTCTTTTTTTGGATTAGCTTTGAAATTTCAAGGGAAATATAAGGGGTTGGTTGCGGATTTGCAGGATAAATCCTGATAGTGAGGTAAGAGGAATATTTGAGTAGAAAATTCGATTGTCAACATATATCGGTGGGGGTGTTATTTGAATTCGGTTTTGTGCTGCAATTATTGAGTGCTGATCCCGAAATGAAAATGCTTTGTCATAAGCAGATTGAAGACTCAGCCAAATATCGCTATAAAGATGAGTCGATGTGCAACAAATCGGTTTCCAAGTGTTCGAGCACTTCAGTAATCACACTTGGTGGGAGGGATTTTGCCACCCTCACTCCTTCATCCCCATAAATTAGCTTCCCTTCGAGGATTCCTTATTTCGAAATATCCCCGAAGAGGGAAATCCATTCCCCATGAGTTTGGCGAAAAAAGTTGCATTGTTGCACAACGACCTATACTTTTTGAGCAAAAATTGGAAACGACGGTGCATGTCGATCAAATTTGGGCGCCATTTTAGTGCAATATGAGCAGTGAATCAGGGGTTCCTTATCAGTTGTTGTTCGTTGTTTTGTTGGGAGCGGTCGAGTCGGGTTTTGGTAGTTGAGTGTGTGGAATTGTTTATTAAAATTGCTCGTAATGAGTGTAATTTTTGCGATCGGTAGCTTAGGGAGATCGCCAAAGATCCACGTCTTCGGTTTTCGATGGAATCTGCAGTTTTATTTGCCTCACCACCCCCCCCTTCCCCCTCCCTCTCATTCCAATTATTTCATATTTTATAGTGAAATACTAACTTTAAATGTTTAGTAAGTAATAGTTTTTGCAGTAATAATATGTAAATAGACTATAGTTTTGTTGCCTATGTGCTAGTACTTTATAATAATACGTAATATTTAATGACGCCAACGCCACTAATTTATAATGCTACCACGGCTTATCTATTATGCGATGGAGTTTGAATTAATTGTATTACTTCATAAAAGCGTGTACTACTATTGCCCACCTAGTAATGTTAGTACCATGAAGTGGTCGATTGCGGTGATTTTTTGATTCAAATTGTATTCAATGATATGAATGTAGTATCGGTGCTAGTTATTCGATAGAGCGCTACTGGATTAGTTCACACTTTTATTTGTCTGAAGTTAAACTTAAAGTAACATTGTAATAGGAAATATTTTAGCCTTGTTGAAATATTTTTTTAAAAGAATATTTTAATCAACAATTTCATTCAAGTATTGCATTATATACGTTTTTATATAAGTATGCTGTGAAATTATTTTCCCGCAATAATTTACCTTCAGTAATTTTGGAAATGCATCATTATTCTATACTTTAAAAATGCACACTTTGAGAAAACTCACCGTTCGTCGATGTTTTCTAAGAGAGAGAGAGAGAGTGGGAGAAAGAGGAGGGGGAGAGAGAAAAGAGTAGAAAGCAAAAGATGAAGAAAGTGATGGATGAGATAAAAGAAAAAGACGGATCGGATATATGAACTGCCATCATAAACATACACATATGTGCGCATTTTAGGAATGAGCTAGAGGCGGCTTTGTTTATAATTGCAATCACTCGCATTTGTTTGCTGAACATTCGAAGCAAATGCTTCACGAAATGGGAATTAACGAAATTCGATATTTTTAAATCGTATGTTGAGTGGTACTCAAATTCAGTATTTCAGGTTTTACGTGTAAAATTTAATCCAATTTATTAAATTTTCTTGTCACACGGGATTGCTGAAGAATGCACCAAGCTTGACAGGTGTCGGGATCTAGGCATCGGATACCTGAAAGTTGGTACCCTCGAAACTCATAGAGTAGCACTACCCACCCGAAGGGGGAGGAGTAAGAGTGTATTATGGGTACTCGACTTTAGATACACTTCCGAAGTGAGTATAGAGTTATTTTTATCTTTTACCTCTCAGGAATCACTGCTTCCGATCGTCACTGACTTCTGCGGATTGATTCTCTGAGTTCACTGAAATTATTGCGGATGTTTATTGCAATATTTTAATTTGCAATCCTCAAACATTTGCAATTCTTCATTATTCAGTTAGTGAATTGCAATTATTTGATTGCATTCAATTGTTTATTCATGCAAACAATTTAGAGAAATTTTATACTTTGCAATAAATTAATTGCATTTTATATTTTTTAGGATTCTTATTTGCAAAAGAGACAGTGATCCTCATTTTGCTTAGGAACGTGATGAAATGAGCAGAAATGGGAAACAAGAACGCATCAAGAGATCAGATGCCTAAATAAACCTCTATGAATGATTGCAATATTCGAAAATGCAATGGAAAACACTTACGAGGAAGAACATTATTTTAAATTTTGTATATTATTGCATTAGCATAATACTTTGAANTATATATATATATATATGAGCACTGGAGCTGTAAAAGCTGTTTTTGCGTTTATGTTCTTATCACCTCATTATCTTCGTTTATATCACGCGACTTTATGTTGTGCTAAATTATAATATCAAATGGATATGATATATGAGATCTTAGTTCAAGTTCAATTTGTAATAATTTTCGGATGAATGATATATAGATGATATATTCCTTGATCTATATTAAAGTATGCTTTCAAGTTTTACGGTGAATCGATTTGTGAACTGTTTTCTGAAATTTAAATGGGGCATGAGATTGCAGAATTCGTTAGTTACTTCCTTGGTTTTTAATCGAAGATATTTCTCCTAGTTTGTTTGATTGCAATCAGCTTATCTTCTTTGCATACGTAAAATATTTATTTAGTATTGAATAATGTGAATAGCCTGAGGGCATCGGTATAGAAGCAAAAACTTTAGAAGGGAGCGTTGTATGCGAAGAAAGGGGAACACATGATCAGACAACGAAAAAAACATGGATTTAATCTCTTTCCCTCTTTTCATTCTCTCTCTCTCTTCTGGAAAAATAACCTTCCAATGAACTTTTATGAGTAGAGAAATTGCTACGATATATAAAATCCTTATTTCCGCTACATTTACTCGTCATATTTTATAAAATTTTATATTTTGCGGAAAAAATTTCCCACAAATTGCTAAAAATAGATCTCACTAAATAATGAGGGAGTGAGAAAGGAGTTATGCATAGAGAAGATAAAAAAAAAATCATTGAAATTTGATAGTACCATCTTAGCATGTGCATTCTCTTTCTCTACTTTATTCTTAATGGTCTATAGAAATCGAAATGCATCAATGGAAGAATATTTCGAAATTGTTTTTTTTTTCATTCAATTTACAAAATTTGTGCAGTTTAAAATTGTTGTTGAAAAAAATTTTTAAAGCATATTTTGCAAATAAATATTCTTTTAATTTCAAATTTTTATCTATGTTTTTTTTTATAGTAGAATATAAACGAGGTATATATTTAGCAATTTATTGCCACTCATCGAATCTGTTGGCAATCTTTCATATAGTGTATTTATCATTGATATGCTTAGACTTGAGTCGTTTTATGCTAAACAAGTATATTTCTTTCAATGTCATTTGTATTTTTAAACTCATTTTAGAGGATCTCTATAGAGTTTACTTACTTCCGCAAAAATACCCTTGGCAAATACCGGAAATTTCTGCATTATTTAATCGCCTAGAATCTTTTTAGTCTAAACGTTTAGATATCTTCGTTATATTTTATAAAGCTATCTAAGTAATAATAATGCAGAAATTTTAGCGTTTTTTAAAAGATAGCTTTTAGATTCATTATTGATGAAAATTCCTTCTTCAATCCTCTTCAATCCTCATAAAAGTAGAGCGTTTTTATTGTCTTACGATCATTTTCTCTTGCAAAATCCTTTCAGGAAGTTCTATTGGAGTCCCATTTTCCTTCTTATAAATCTTCAAGGAAATTTGAGATAATAAATTCAAATGAGGGGTTTTTCTGATCGTTTCGTTTCGAAGCAAATTAGCTCATTGTCATTGTCTTATTGATATGCAATTGAAATAAAGTCGTTCGTATCCATCTCTTTAAAAAAAATTTTTTTTCCTCAACCAATCTCCAGTAAATTTTCCAAACTTTATTTTCTCTTCGATTTGCCTTGATTTCTATTCCACTTATGTTGTTCTCATGAAATATGCAAAAAAAGGGGGAATTTAATGCAAAAAAAAAATGTTTTAGGAATATCAATAATATAGAGTGCGTAAGAAATATTTCGACCGGAAGTTTAATTGTATGTCACACATTACCATTTAATGCAGTGTAATATTGCATAAATAAACATGAATGTCGTAGCAACAAAATCTCATCGATGCGCCATTTGAATATTCATAGAAACGTTAAGACAACTTAAATATTCCAATATGCTTTCGAATTTGCAAATGGTTTTTTTAATGATTTCGTATTTTTAAGTAAAAACGAATATTCGATACTTGAGATTGCTGTGTAGTTTATGCGAATTTCCTGACCTGAAAGGTCAAACTTATTAGCAGTCTTTGTGGACCCGCAGACATGAGGCTATGGATCAATACTTATCTTTAAGATTAAGAATACGATCTGATAGTAAATCTGTTACCACAAATCTGATAATACAAGAAAAAATCTGACTGAAAGTGACAAATGAGCTGATTGAGTTGCTTGCAATAATTGCTGACAGCTGCCATAGCTTATCGATATGGCGAACAGTGAGGTGTCAGGAACAGCAATAACAATAATAGTAGTAGTAATAACGTTATAACAATAATACTGTAAGCGTAGTAAGATGCTCACAATGAGTAAACAGGAGGCTAATTCAACGATGACAGCGATGCATATATTCTTCATCGAACTATCCAGTCAGCCGGCTGGTAGTTAGCTAAGCAACAATCGATAGCAGTCGGCAGCCAATAAATGCAATTGCATAATTCGTTGCATCCTTCTCGCATTTCAACATTTTTACATTCTGCGTTATTTGCATTCTCTGTTAACTCAAAATTCACCTTCTTTTTATTCAGCAATATTTTTATTCGTGTAGTGATCATTTTATTCATATTTCATTAAATACGTATTGATATCTCTTTGTTTATAGATGTATTTTTAATTTCAGATTTCAAAAAATTTGAATAAATATTTGAAGATTTTTATACACATTACGAGTGTGGAAAAATATCAAATATTTATTTTATATTCAAGTTTTTTTTTTCTAAAATTTGGAAATTTCACCCAGCTTATTGCCTAAAAACATTCAAAATAAATACTTATAGAGATATGATTGAATTTTTTCCGACTCCGAAGTGCTATTTATTAATGCTTAATTAGGAATCCTCAAATATCAACTATATTTTCATTATACTTTCTTAGAGAGCTTGAATCGAAATACAGATGTCAATGGGGATTCGAAGAGTAAAGTTGTGCTGTTCGATACATTCTATTATTGCAATGCATTTTTCGTTTATATTTAACAGTTTTATATTATTTTGAAGGCTATTCCTTTCTTCGCGAAACTATTCCTTTGCCCATTCATATTCCAAGTATTCTTTTATTCATTCTCATTCTATCATCTCTCTTTATATATGTATATATATATGTATACATATATATATACGTTTTTTATCATATACCTGATTTTTTGTTTTTTCTTTTGTATTATTATATACCTTCTTTTAATACACCTAACTTATTTCTTAACACCTTGAAATACTCGTGAAACTCTCATAATTTTCTCGTCACCCTTTCACTGACTGTCTTATAATAATACTTGAACAAACATATCGAATGGTGCTGTCATTCACATGTTTCCGCGTTCACCTTTTTTAAGATTGTATTTTTAAAAATCTATGCGGATTACTGGTGAATTTCCCTAATATAGACTTGGACTATGTGCTTCACGTTATGTAGAAAATTATGCTGTGGTATAGGAAAATAACTATGGTCTATTGCAGTCAATCCGTATTTTATGCATTGATCGTATCACTGTTTATTATCACTTGCTTAGTATTAGTGTTTAGTATTACTGTCTACTGTTACTGTTTAGTATTACTCGTTTGGTGTTACTGTTTAGTATTATTCGTTTAGTATTGCTGGATAGGGTGTTGTTTATTTGTGGTGCATGCTAAGATTATAAGCAGTCGTTCTATCAATTCAAATTGTTGCATAATTGAGTATCATATATGGTAAAGATTTCATGGTTTGAATATTATCAACGAAATCATAGTTTATAGATTTGTTTCAATTATGAATATTTAACAAATTCATTAACTATTATAATCGTTTTCCTTTTAAAATAAATAGTAGTTTTTCTTGGATATATGATATCGTTTAGTTGAATGCATTCATCCTGAAGTTGGATATAATCAAGAGAATGCGATTTTTTATCGATGAGAAAAACTCCGTCCTCTTGTCAGTTGGGTTGAATTTCACCCATACTTTTGGTTATCTTCTCAGCTGTGATGCTTATTGAGCATAATAGTTATCAACTTTTTATTAAGTTTATTACATTGAACCTGAGGCAGTTCGAATTATTCAAGCTGATGTTTTACTTTACACGTTTTTTAGTTTGTTTCACATATTTGTTAATTTATAAAATTTGATTTATTTTACTTTTTACATGCGAAATTCCAAAACTTATTCATAGATTTTTGTACTCACACGTTGATTTGCATACATTTCCAAGCGTTTTGGATTGCTTCTGATGTCGAACCCTGTTATATTGGTCTCCTTTTTTATATGCTTCTTGTAAACTTCAATTATATTGATTTTGAGTTTTTTTATTGCTTATCTATCAGAAAATTCGGCATTACTATAAAAGTTGAAAATTCGGCAAAAAAAAATTCAATAATGCTAGAAGATTTTTCCTCAAGAGGCGGTGTCTTTGTTGAGAGCGCAATTTAAAGATTGAACAAACGCACAGGCACCGTAAAATGCTTCCGAGATGCGTATGCTAATACTTAGATAAATTAGCACCGGTATGCAAGGTATGAAATAAAGGAGACTGAACCGTAGGCAGAGTTTATGAATGGATTGAGGATAACTTTTCCGGGACGATTGAATGGACTTAGGTTTATCAAATAAAACTCGGATGTTCAAGGATGAGGGGGGAGCAATCATTGAAGAACGAGCGTGGTGGATTGTGTAACGTTAACCAGAAAGAGAAGAAGAAAGCTTTATGAAGGTGAAGCGTATGGCATGCAAAATGAG
This sequence comes from Baylisascaris schroederi, assembly GCA_006503575.1. Lineage (NCBI taxonomy): Eukaryota > Metazoa > Nematoda > Chromadorea > Rhabditida > Ascarididae > Baylisascaris > Baylisascaris schroederi. The sequence goes on from QEWY01000613.1 coordinate 3,356,065, forward strand.
AGGCAAAGATAGACCTATAACTAAGAAAAATTCAAAAAATTTGATTTATGAATGTAAATTCGATAGAGGAATAGCTATATTCACGTCTGTTGGGAATGTTCTAGCCCTTATGTAGTTGAAGTGAAAGCAAAAGTTTTTGACCGTTCAACATCCTCGAGAGACTATCACCGTTAACGCGATTCGCTAACAAAGGAGTCTATCGAACGTCTAGTGAATTCTTTCATTCGAACTCACGATCGGTCTTTCTCTATTAGAAAACTTTTTTCAACCTCAAAAAAAAAAAAAAAAAAGTTTTCATCTTATGGGATCTAGAATGACAAAGATTTTTAACATATTGATGAAGTCGTTGGCAAATATGACAACAGATTGTTAGCTATGATTGTCGATCTATCGAAAAAGGGGAGGCATTTATTTGTGCATCGATTCTGAATGCTATCTCGGCCACTAGATAATTCATCATCAAATTTTCTCTAAAAGAAATCCTCGTGTTGTGTTTTCAAAATTACATCACAAAAATTGCAACTATTCAGTCTGGTTTTTTTTTTTCCTTTTTCTTCGTTACGAGAGAATGTATGAAATTGCACCAATATTCGAAATATTCGCTCGATCATCTATAGTATTTAGAGTGTACGTAGCTATATTATCATGAATAATGCTTTAATGCTCAAAAGTATGCAAATTTCTTTGACATTTTTGGCAAAGCAAAATACACATATTTCATGCATTTATGGAAGCGGTTGGTTTGTCTCGTTTGTTTAGTTTAAATTACATATTGACCTCATATTGACCTCATAAATTGACCTCAAAAGTTGCAATTGACCTCATAAACTCATCGAAATAAGATTAGCACAAATTATTGCAACAACAACAACATCGCTTATTAAGCAATCACTTAACTTAAATGGCTAATGCGATGATCACAAAAGTTCGTGATCAAAACCGGGAAATTAATTTGAAGTGAATAAGGATTCTATTGGTGTAATGATTGCCGTAAACGGAAAAGGATAGCAGTAATCATCCCCTCGTTGAATATTTGATCCCGTAAAATAATGTTAAATTGGTGCATTTGTGGACATATGTAGAGGATAGAAAGGTCTCTTCAAGTGCAACTAGTGTGGTGTACTTTTATAATATATCGATTTCTCGCTTGTATCAGCTTCCGCTCCAATGATTCGTCTCTACAACCCTACTAGGTTTTAGATGATAGAAATATTAGTGGGAAATTTTAGTTGTTGAAGATGTTTGTTAGATTGAAAGTTTTTGAAAATTATTCATTAATTTATGCATAATTGAATTTGTTGAATTGAATTCGCATTATGCAAATTTTCCCTCAATTATTCAGATTAGTGGGTTGATTTTCCCATTGAAATAGAAATTGAAAATCAAAAAGTGCGAATAATGTATCTGTTAATTTTTCTCTTTTGAAAAATTTGCGCAAAATGTGTTTCATCCTGAAAAAAAGGCGAATTTTCATGTGGAAATAATAAAGCTGCCGGATGTTGGAAATGCAGCGTAAATATTGTTTTTGAAACATTCAAAAAACCACTCGGGAATATTTCTTTTAGAAGATGGGAAGGTGGACAGAAAGGATCACCTTATTTCCCGTTCTTTTAGTTGTTCTCGCCTAAAGGAACTGAATTTTTTTTTTTAAATTTGAATTTGAAAAGCTCCGCATATTATTCAATTCGTACTCACTTTCGTAAGTATGAGGAATTTCTTATGTAAATTATGTTCCTCATTGTTTTTGACTTAATCATTATCGAATAGCAATTCCATTAATATTATCTTTCGTAAATTTCAACTCAACCGAATCTCGTTTAACTATTTTGTAGTTTTACTTTCAGTTTCCATCTGTCCTCCTACCATCTCATTTAATACCTTCCTTATTATCATTCCACCACCTTTGGTACTTTCTTATGTTTTTGTATGCTTCGATCACTACATGCATCGGTCATATTCGCTCAAAGCGATAGCATTTTGGAAGAACGGAGCATTATTCTGCATTTCCATCTGATCGCTAGTTGTGGATGCATTCCAGGATTTTCGGCTCCAAGCTTTTTTGAAGAAAGCTTTCATCGATGTTATATTTGCTGAGTGGATAATATTCGAATTAAATTAATCAATCATTAATTCAATTTTTCTGAAGAAATTTCATTTCTTATCAATTATTATTTACCTATTAAATATCGGAAAATGCTCCATATATTCAGCCATCCATTTTTGTTACCATTTTTAGTAAAAATTCATATATGAAATGTTTATACAGTCTTTACTGATCCGATATTACTGGCGTTTTTTCTCTCATTTGTTTCCTTGAAGAAATTGAAATAATGTTTATTCCATTTTGTGCTTTTTGTACTTAAGGTAGTCGTAAGATAGAGTTACATATTAATGTAGAAATGAACGGAAAACGCCTGAGGAAGAATGTGATGTTTTTTTTTTCAAATTTTTTTGCTTTAAAATTGATGTCGATTATCTAAGATATAACAATTGTGATGTAAATTTTCTCGGTTGAATTAGTATCTTGGGCATTCTATTTGCATATTAAATATAATGCAGATTTATCTCAGAAATTTGGAATAAACGATGTGTATGATCGTAGCGGAAAGTGAATCAATTTGCGCCACTTGCGTTAATATTGATGAATAATCCCTAAATTTCAAATTTTGAGAATCCATTTGCACAACAATGAAAAATGGGAAAATTTTATGAATAATTCAATGAGTAAATTTTAGTAGTTTATAAAAAAGTCGGAAAAAATTGGAGATTTTCATTGAAGCAACAATAGTTGAAAGAAAAGATTTATCATACTGCTGTAGTAGATAAATGACGTCATTTCGAAAATAAGCAGATTTTTTACTATGCAATTCATCATTACTAATATCTAATAAAAACATGGTCAATTTCTAATGATAATTAATATCGATTAGATAGATAGATCGATCGAAATTTACTAATAATGTACTAAATTTTTTCTCTTTTATCTTACTGAATCGGTGCATTTCAATTGTACTTTTGAAAAAAGTTTTCGCGTTTAGCTTAGTGATGAGTGTCTTTTTGAAATTTTTTGCTTTGTCTAGGAGGTGTTAAGTTTTTTTTTTTGCAGTTTTCCTTTGCGTTCTGCTTGTTAAAAATTCTTCTAGATGATATTCGCTCAGATATGGAATATTTCTTATCGTTATCGTTGCTAAAAAATATTTCGTTAAATACATATTTAATGCTGTATTTCTCTGTATCTTTTTATCGCTTTTTTTCCGTTTTTAATCCTTTTGCTATTGTATCGTATCGGTTATCCAATGGATATTGAAATGATTTTCATATGATCAATATTTTGTTGGAAAATTGGGAAAATTTCTTCAGCGAATTTCAAAATTTTTTTATCCTTCATCATCGTGAAAGGATTAATATTTGAAATATGTTGAAACGATGATACTGCATATCGATTTACGCTTTACATTTCTTTCTCTTAATTGATGTTAGTGCGCTTTAACTTAACTACTAATGCTCGGATTTTTTTTTTTGTGTAGGCGGATTTTGTGTTTTTAGATGACCTCACGTATGGGCAAATCATTAAAGATTTTATTTGCTAATAGTTTGTGTAGTGAAATGAAATGAATATGTTTGATTTCAAACGAATTGCTAATATAGTTTACATAATTTTCAGGTGATCTACAAGAGGTAGTGAGTATTTTCGAGTTTTTTTTTGCATTAGCAAATTATCATTCGTACTTTAGAAACTTGTCAAATCGTGGATCTGATTGCCGACCCATTCTAAATGGTGATTCATGTGGATTTCATGCTCATCGGTATTGGTTTTCTTCCATAATTTGAGCTATCAGCGTGTTTGTGCATAAATATGTATATGTACATGATTACCTTTTTATTGAGTAGTTTTAACGGCTAATCACTGAAACTAGTATCAGCAGTTTGGCTGAGTGTGACATATGTAATAAAGTGGACTATCTGGATTTTTTTTTTGTTGTTGTTGTTTGTGGGGAGGGGGAGGGGGAGGGGACAGGAAAGGGCTATAAGTGATTTTAAGGGCTGTTGGAACGAAACTGGGCCTACAGAAGATGCGAGAGACAAATTGGATGAACTTTAGTTATATTTGTATAGGCGAGCTGTATTGATGTGAAGTATATGTATAACACATTTCCCATGGATGTTAATTCATAGATCCTTGAATCCATAGATCCATAGTGAGTGACGAAGTAATAGAACGTAGTAACTAATTTAAAAAGTTATTCACTGTTATTCACTATTAATGTTCTCGAATGTTTTTCAAAAAGATTTATAAAAGTGGCAAAAAATTTTGCATATATTATGCACTAACCGAATCTTCAAAAAAAAAAAAACATTTTTATGGAAGATTTACTTAAGCGGTTAGATTAGTTGACATAAGAATGCATTATTCCGCCTATTTTGTTATCTTCTAGTAATTTACATAATGAGATTTGAATAGCGGAAATGCAAAAACTTATATCCTCTCTGCTTCTATCTCATGTATATCCTCTCTACTTCTATCTCATGTTTGTTTGCTTTCTAGCCCTGGACTTCTACTTCACCTTCCTCCCCAACGATTGATCGATGGGTTTTTCTTAGCATTATCGTTTTTTGAGTATAATGGCGTATTCCGCTTTGACTTTTAAAAAAAAGTTTTTCATTAAATAAACCATAAATCTTCGAAGTGTTTTCTGTAGAAATTCAGATGGGAAACTATCATAGTGAAGGAAGTTGATAGATATTAGTGGTACTGCTGTTGCCATTATTTTGCATAGGATAATGCGAAAGAGAATGCCAACGATCGAGTAAAAAATCTTTTTTTGATTAAATTTATTAAATAAGTGCACAAAATATTATCCAGATTTCCTTTGTTTTTGTCAACAGTTTAGTTATGAATATCAGTAATTTCAGATTTAGAGAGGTAGAAAATAAAGAAAGGGGACATAGATGAACATTGTTTTATATTTAGTATGATTGGAACAACTAAACATATAAAATTTGTTTAAATTCAAAATTAAATCTGTTTAATAAATTAAGTATCATTACTTGCCGCTTGAACACTGACAATTTTGATATGAGATGCACTTTAATACATCTGAATTGATGTAAATAGACTATTAAAACAGATAATACTATAATCTGTAGAATTAGCAATAAGTTTCTTCGATAATAAACTCTCATTCCCATTACTATGCGAAGGTGTTTTTTTTTCAATATTATTTCGATTGTTTTTGAAGGGAGTCATTAGCCGTTAGTAGAGCATAAACACTTCAACGTTAATATGCAAATATTGATCATCAATAATCCTTTAGTGGCCAGCAGTACTTATAAGAGTGCTACGAAAATCCGGATACTGCAAAGAATATGTAAATGGCATCTATCGCTTTATTTTCTTTTTCTTAAAAATTCAAAGAAAACGAAGTTTCTTCTTCCGGTTACCGAGTATTTATTCAATCACATTAGAGCATTACTATATCTTCTTTTAATGATTTCAGAAAAAGAACTTTTTTCCAAACAATTTTCCATATCTTTTTTCTGAATTTTTTAGTCGAAAAAAATGAATTTCCGTGATGAAAAAAATTTCCACACAAATGATAAGCAAATTAAAGAACGACTAGAGATGGAAGATTATAGAGAATACCAATTTAGTAGGAGTGCATTAATACGTTTAGAATTGATCGCTTTGAATAGTGCGTTCGCATTATTCTAGTAATTAATGCCATTTTAATTGTTAATTCCACTTTCGGGAGACGGTTTTTTTCTCTTTTTTTGTTGTTGTTGTTTCTCTCGAGTTTAGCGCAGTGGAAAATCACTTCGATAGCAAATAATAGCAAGAGTTTGGTCGCAGATTGAAGTTTGAATCCTCGAAGCATAAAATTTGAACTCAACCGGGTGCAATAGTAAGAGCAATAAGTTGGAGATATTCCGAATGGGATTTATAGATCATTTAGTACTACTCGTCTTATTTGAGAGTTAGTTTAAAATTTCTCATATTTTAGCTAAAAATTTCTATTTTACGCTTTCGATAGATTGAATTAAAGGTCGATGAAAGGTCAATGAACAAAAGCGATTCTCAGATGTATTTGACTCATCGATTGCCACTACGATTGCCGAGAAATACTTTTGGAAACGATTTTGCACCGCATATTTGAAAGGTTATCTTCCAACGACTACTATTATCTTCCAACGAATAGTCGTCGTGAAATAGGGGGAGGAAATCACCTACCTGTACTTCCTTCAATCAAATATCCAGTGATTAATGCTAAGTCCATCCCTTAACCGATGATAAGGGGAGGGGATGCTGGTGATACGATATTCTCTTCATTATCACACTAACATTGATCAATAAACGAACAATCATAGTAAGAACTTAAAGACTGTAAAGTATTAAAACCCTCAAATACTATTAGCAAAGTACGGCTGTAGTGCCTTTCCTATCCTTTTTCTCGCTTACATATCGATTTTCTCTCTTATTTCATTTCTTTTATGTTTTTCTTCTTTTCATTTTCACTCGATCGTATGACAAGTACTATCATATTTTTTGTCATCGCGATCGGTGAACTATTTTTTTTTCTTTGGTTGTCTAAGAGTTGCACTGGTGTTTGATTTTGCTTGTGGTGATAATCATAATAGTTAGGTACTGAACCTTGCGCAATTGCAGGATTCGGTTGATTGCGAGTGGGAACTGCAGAAACTATTTTAAAAGAATACAAAAATGGCATATTGGCTGTTCATTAGAGAGAAACGAGGTATGAATGCAATCACAGATAGGAGAGATGAAGAGGGGGAGAGTCAGAAGGCGTCTGATATCTTAATCGATGAGCATCAACATTGTATGGAAGAGTCGATTTGTTTGCTCGAAGCAATAGAATTTGGATCATTGCTTAGAGGGATTTTTCTTTGGTTGCATTGCAAGTGTAAGAGCTTATGAATCGATGCATTATTTATATCAAACTGCGATCGCTAACAAGGATATCTATAGCGCCTTAGTCTTGTCTCTTTTGATACATCGTTTCAATTTGGTTACTGAGCGGTCGATTGTGCATTGACTCCGACTAGACTTATAGGCTCCGTCTTACCCACTCACTGAGCCCAGCACTCTCATTAGGAAGGTGGTGGTGTAGTATATCTCAACCGTAGTCCTAGGTGACACAATAACGAGGTAAAGTAACGTCCTTTCCTGAACACATTTTTTTTACTTTTGCACCATTCATGGTGAATGCTCCCTTGATTCTGCCGTATTTCTTTTTATTTGCATAGAATTTTGATGGTGCTGATGCGCATACCCGACTAATACATTCAAGTTTCGCAGCGAAAATCTTAACGGGATGATTTGCAGGGAGAAGGGCGAGCTGACGGCGTTCGAAGTATATAACACTAATCGGGGTTGTAAATCATTGGCCAGTCGAACTCTGAAACGTATTGTCTGCTGGAATTGCCCGTGCATACCGTCACTAGACAAGGGCATCGTCGTCAGAGTAGGGAAGTCGTGTTGGCGTGTGGGTTGTTGTCGTATCACCGATCCGCTGGGTATTTCAGTCGCCGCCGTCGTCACCACACTCGTCGTCGTAGTCGTCGTGCCAAGTTGGTGCTGCACTCGTTGCGCACTTCACAATCCACCCCGGCGACGCTTCTCGTGGCGTCGAACGCGACGCAAGCCGCCACTTAGCCAACTTAAATGCGATAGCATGCACAGGCGCGCGCCAGCGCGCCACAATGCTTTCGCCTTCTCCGCTCGCCGACGACCCAAATTATGCAACAGTCGCATCATGCAGCCACCAATACGAATACGAACTATGCCCTTCTGGCATCAGCGGCGCCACGTCCTCGCCGATGCTGCGTTATCGCCGAGCGACGCCATCCGCTGGCTTCAATCGGCGAGTGTGGCGGCGCCATCAGAAGCAAGAAGTGCCGCTTGTATCCGACGACGACACATCGATCGTCGTAGGGCGACGGCGATATACGTGCTACGAGACGGTCGCTAAGGAGAAACGCCGGGTCGAGAAAACACTCGACTCGTACCGTGACCTCAGGGGCGTGTGCACCCACCTCACTGCCACAACTACTTTCGCAAATTGTGCTAATATTCGTTCTTCTTCCTCCGTGCTAGTCGTTTATTTGCACGCGTTCTCCGTGCTCGCGTGTCTCGCCGCAACGGGTCTTTGTGTGCGTGCGACCGTCTCTAACCAAATGCCCAACGTTAGTACCGTTCTTTGGGCGCATTCCTCCCCGGCGCGTGCCAATCCGCTGCTAAGACATGTTCGTGCTCATCGTGAACCAATATGTTATGTATGGTCGTCGACGGCGCCCATTGATCTCTGCCACTTGGGCACATGGGCAAGGCTGAAGCGACTTCGTGAGATGTCAGTATTTCATCGTGATTGCACCGAATCGGACAACATACAGGTGGCGCAACTGTTCCGTCTTGATTGGAGGCGCATCAAGACCGAGTCGGACTTGCACGCCAACCTCGAGCATCTACGTCCTGGTGTAGACGCTCGCGATTGCCTTCTAGCTCGTGCGGGATCCGCCGAATGTCGTGATTGCTTTCAAAAGGTAGCAGTTCCATTCGATTGTGTAAAACTCCACGAATAATCGTTGATTGCATTTCACGAATCTTTTGGACAGTTTATGAATGAGAGCACTTTAAGGACCACCACTAACAAGTGCTGACAAAAGCGAGTCTACGGTAGAATGCGTTATTGATCATACAGTAGATAATCAGGGAAGCAGCCGAAGCGGTCAGGGAAGGGGTGATAGAAGTTAGTATACAATCAAGCAGCTTTCGAAGTTACGAAAGTATTTGTTGGAAGTTGGTCCTTGTTGTCGTTATCTTGCTAGGATCATTTTGCGCCTTTACGTAACAAAACAATATTTCTGCATCGATGGCAAATGTTTGTCTTTATATATATATATATAGTTCCTTTCGACTGCGAACTTTCTTAGTTTTTTGAGAAAATATAAACGTTATTCAAATGAAAGTGTCGGTCACTTCGGCAGCATCTATTACTAGATTCACTTTAGTTAAATTTCGCTTGTCTGGCTGGACAGATGAAATGGAAATGATAGTTTTCTGCGCAAAGAACCTATACATTAGCCTAACTGACATCAAGAACGCTTTTACGAAGGAACCAAATTTCTTCTCGAAGAATGGGTCCCATTTCTTAGTTAGATTGGCAAAGTTCGCATGAGAAGTCGGACAGTTAGAGCTCCGATAAAGCTGAAGCCTTAAAATTCCATGCTTCATTTTTAGCTACATAATACACTTGATTCATGACATTATGGCTTTATTTCCAGCGAACCATCTTTCAATACGAAAAATTTCTCCTCGCACAGCTTTTTCATGAAGGCGTCAGTCTATGAACATGTTCCCTCCCTCTCACTTCTATCAGGCACTCAATTTTCCCTAAAAGTTTTTGCTTACGCTTTGTTTAGTGTCGCATTATGCTACGGCTAAAGAATTAGGCAATTACTTTTTTGTTTTTCATTTCTGAAATTAAATTAAAAGAATTTTAGTTCCTCTCATTTCGAATGATTTTTTTTTTGTGTTTTGCAGATGGATAAAAGCTTCACAGACGTTGAGAAAGCATACGATAAGTTTAACGCCACGCTGCACAGGTTTGATTGTATGTTGGCCGTTGATACGGCTAGTGCAACGAGGCCTTTCTCTCCGAACGGGTCCTGTGCCGATTGCAAGGTTGGTTTCTTAGTTCGCTATTACTGTTATTCAGCCTCACTTCCGATACATAAAAACTTGATGAGTGAATTGAAAGTTTTGATGCAGTACAATATTTCTACTACATAAGTCGTTGTTTGGTACGGAGTCTTCTCGGAATCTCTTATACGTGGTTTATTGCAATTACCATTAGATCATATTGGCGAATCACCTCTTAATTTAACACGTGAATGACAGAGGAGATATTCATATAAAATTTCTTATCATTTTCAAGTTCGAGCATATCACTCCTATCGATAACAAGTGCTTTTTTTTTTGTCTGCTACGTCAAGGAAGATGCTTTCAAATGATGTGGACTATATCAAACATTCGTTGCTTGTTATTTTGAGTCTTCAGTTGTTCGTTCTTAGAGAAGGAAGTAAAATATTTTAAACTTAAATTTAAGATGAGAGCAAATTTAAATTGATTTTCGAAGATTACTATGACATTTTTCCAAGATGGACACCTCTTTGAGGCTTAAATCCGTCAAGATATATAAATAGTTCTTCTCAGCGATGTCCATTTTTTTCTTTTTTCCTTTCCTCACCCCTCCCCCCTTTTCCCCACCATTCCACTTAAATACGGCGGAAAGGAAACTTGCACAACCTGAAGTGATGATCTTTTTTGCCGGAATGTATGCATACTTCTTTAATCTTTTTCATATAATCGAAATTCTTTTTATTGAGATTTTGAATGAAAACGAATTGAATAGGAAAGGAATTTCAAGCATGACGGTGTTTATTTTGCATATCTATACGATGTGTAGATAGAGTGATTGAGCAATAAAGTTGCACTAATTCTCGATGTTGTAGACCATTAAAGAAATTGCCAACTTTTTAAAAAATCTTTTCTAACATTTTCGCATCAACACATATCATTTTTATATTCAAGTGCTATTGTTACTCTAATTTCTAACTGATTTGTTGAATTTTTGATTGTTATGAAATGTATGAAAGAGTTTTAATTAATTGGAATCTCAATGCCTATATACTTGGAGCATCATAATGAAACATATCTTTGCGCATTTTACACCAAATTTTTCTTTAAAAAATTTCCGAAAAGCAACGAAATTCTTTGCATTTGAATAAAATTAGAGTCAAACGGGTTTTCTCATTGACAATAAGAAGCAAATAAATTGTATCGATTATGAAGCTTCCAATTTCAAACACAACTGAATTCTTGCTCGCAATTCATCATCTACATTCCAAGTAAATATTTATAGCTCAAGTCAGAAGGAATGACAAGTCTGCTTTGACACGTTCAAAAATATGGTCTTACCTTAATCTATGTCTTCATGCTTACTGAATTTGTGGAAGATTGCAGAAGTGAAACTATCATCGCCTTCAAAAGGGTTCGAGCAACTTAATGAAATTATATGGCTCCCGCTAACGGGGCTTAGGGAAGTGTCGAGGACTCTCATGGGCGAGGATCTCCTATTCATCCTAGAACAGTCCCTCTCTCAAAATCCATAATCATAAAGTTTTACTGCTCTAGTCGTTTGCATTATACGAACTAAAAAGTTAGATTTTATTGAATTGCTGCATGAATTAGGATCGTAAAGTGGGGCAAATATCGCTTCTTCTAATCACTTTCATGCGAGAAGATTTTCATTAAAATTCTAAATGTATTTTGCAGATGTTGTTTTTTAATCTCGTCTGATAGTCATTTTGAGGGATTTATAAGCGCTGAAAAAAAAAAAAAATAAAAAAAAATCACATTTTGATCGTTGAGATAAACGTCGAATTGTGACAATTATATTGTTTCATTCGTTTGATTTTTTATTTGACGTTGATTTATTTTTCCTCTTTTTTTTCGGTTTTTAAAACAGTATAAATAAATATTCCGCCTAGAATCATAAAAAATGAAAGAATACAGAGAGATGAGGTCTTAGAAGTATTCCTCTCAATTTCTATGCTAAGCTACGCTCGCATTGTCTCCTATAGTAGAGTAATCGAATTTCTTTTATCGATTACTGAACTTTGATCAGTTAAATAGGCGAATAAAACGCCTCCTTCGTACTACGATAGAGCACAACTAGTTGCATCACTTCATAGTTACTAAACACATTTGACAGTAATTCGTGGTGACGGATCGGAACATTAGGGTAATCTTATGGACGCGGCGAGAAGAGGGGGAAGACTCCCAAAGTTGTATTTTTCTTTCTTTCTTTCTCTCTTCATCAATGCCTTTATTGGGCCTAATTAATGGAAGTTTTTTTAGAATTTTGCGTAGATTCATGCAGATATGCGTATCCATCTTTCATCCTTCTTTATTATCATTTAGATTAATAGTCATTCTCGTTGTCTAAAAATCGTCTTCGTTAGCCTAGTATTCTAGAGATTATAATTGGCGTAGTTTAATCTATAGCATTTGGTACGGGTGGCCAGTAGTGATGATGATAAGTACTACATTGTTGAACGAAGAGAAGCGCCGAGGGAGGAGAGCAGCAAATGGCGAATATTGAGTTAAAGCTTTTTTTTGCACTGCAACCAAAAATGCGTCGATTGCACAGAGTAAGCACATACACTTCCATACACGCATTTGGTCACTCTCGATCCAGAGAGACATTCAGCACTCTCGCACATAAATACACCCACACGCACACATACATACGCACACATATACACATATTGCACGTACACACATACACATACTCATACACACATTCGCATGCGAATATGCTTGCGTCAATAGTTGCCATTCCTGTCGGTGCTGCTGGACTTCGTTTTGTTAGAATAAACCTGGCATAAATGCTTACAGATCTGTCACATGGAATCCTAGTCGAAAATGGTTGTCGAAAAATTTTTCGAATTGGAACTGTAGAAAATTAAAAGTTGGCAACATGCCAAGTTTGGGAACCTTCAGCTGTTAGTTTCGAAGCTACTAGTACAGTGTGATGCGAACTTGCACAAAATATTTTCGGGGATCCACCTACCGGAGTTTTTTCTTAAGAGTATTTAAGTGTGTCTCTTTTCTAAAGTATTTTTTACTTTGGTTTTATCTCATTTATTTCATTTTCAGTTATGTTAGTTGGAAAGATGATATTTTGCTTTTGCGCTTATAAATAACCTATCGACTCTCTCCCTTCCCCTAAAAGATTTTCTACTAACATATTTCAATACAAACCTCTGAGAAAAAGCAACTTCAATGGAAGGCCTAAATATGAAGGAAAAACAACTCCATAAACGCACAGTAGTTAACACTACCTAATTGAAACTATTAATGTGAACGGGATGAAATTTTTTGTAATTTTGAATTAATTTTGATGGAATGGGCAATTTTTCGAGTAAATTTTTTGCATATTTATGAACAAAGGTAGCTAGGAGAAGAAGCCGTACCGATAGCCTCAGAATTTCATTACAAGGTCGCATAATATTGCCTAAAGTAAAATGGCTTAGGACATAGATGTCACGTCCAAAAATATGCTCATATTTAATGTGTATACACCTATTATATATACGGTTCATGATTCTATATAATTTTTTAGTTTATTAAATGTGTTTTTTCATGAATTTTTATGGATTTCTATATTTTCACGCGTGATTAGTGATGGCAGAATGCCAATTGAATTTATTGCATACTAATTAATTTGAAGGCAAATGTTAGCCGTCAAATATCACTTTTTAGTAAAAACCAAAAAATAAATAAAATATTTAAGTAAGCAGTGAGACTTTTATGGGTGTTGTGTATACTTGAGCGAAATGTCGCATTCTATCGATCGGTGGGACGCTTTTTTTTGCCGCTTGGCCCAATCGCCGCTGGCACAGTTTGTTGCCACATCCGTTTCATGCCCTAAGGGGGTTGTTGCATCTCTTTTCAAACACCACCAAATCGCCGGTTGTCAAAAATTCCCGAACAGTAGTTTTATAGATCGTTTCAACAAAAGTGGCAAACTAATCGAATTTGTGACGATACGGAAAAAACTACCAATAAATATGGTCACACTCTATCCCACTTGTAATTTATCGCGCATGAACGTCAAGTTTCTTGATGTGTCGACTGCGAGCCTCTAAAATCTTGACCTCTGCGATCCTGAATGGGAGGTTTTTTGATTACCCAAATAAGGTAATCAAGAAGATACATAAATCTAGTATGAATGCAACATTGGTATAATAGATGGAAAGAAATTTGTGCCATTCAATTATAATTCATCTCTAGTGTCTTTATCTTCGTGTGAGGTTTCCAATATGATTATCGAAGAGTATTGTCTAATTCCTATTGCAATTGCAGATGCACTTCTAATAAAGTCGATTGATTTTAGCTTTTGGTAACTGATTTAGAATAGACTTCTGTGCGAATATAATAACGATTTTTTTGGAATGAAATTTGCGATGTGAGGGTCATCTCGAGTGGAAAAAATTTATGAAAGTTACTCGACTAATATAACTCATTCGATCAGAAAACGATATATCATTTTTTTTATGTACTAGGTGCTTGAACTTTCCCCCGCTTAAGTGATTGATGTCGAAGCAGTTTTGAATGAATAATTCACTATACGCTCAGATAAGGTTGCCAAGATTTGGTGAGGATAAGTGATAAGCGATGAAGTTCAATAATTTGTTGAAATTTTTGAAGAGAAAATTCTCGAAATTGTCAAGACCTTAAATAAATCTTACCAATATATATATATTTTCGACGTCGAATGGGTCGACTTGAAAAAGCCACATATTTTTTAAAGTGTAGTTTCGCTGTTTATTGTGATTGTCATCTTATCATTTGAATTATCATTGTTATATTCTCTTTAGGATCTATTTATGCAACACATCTGAACGAATTCAATTTATTTTTGTAGCGTTTTTGATAACTTTAAAACATCATGATTAAATGCATTTTTGATCTCTTCAGGATCGAATTATTATATATTGGAATGTTGATTGATTGCCTATGTGGATGCCATTTTTCGAATATTTTGAGCAATAATATTTATTTAATTCAGAAGGGATTTTTTTCTTCTGCAAATTTTTGAGAGAAAAATAAAATTTTGCAGTTGAAATTTGCAATATTCTTCAACTAATAACAAAGACACATCCATGTAATCAGCTTTAAATTCAACATTAAAGCTTCTATCTATGCCTTAGGCGAATGAAGAATCCTAAAAAACAGTTTTAATAAAGCTCCCTGTTCGCTTTTTTTTTTGTTTATTTTTTATTGCAACCAATTTGCGTTCATCACTTCAATCAGTTAAGAAAAGATCTATAAGCTTATTATATTCGTCATTTATAAAATATTATATTTGTCGTATTTGTCACGCATAGTGGAGATGGAAACTGCATAAATCATCCTCCGAAATATGCACCTTTCAGGAATTTATTGGTTTTTTTTGCCCGTTTTCAGATATGGTATATCTCATCCAACTGTATGATATAAAATTACCCAATAAATACCTCTATCGCTTATTTGATACCTATAATGCCAGTAGGAATATGTGAGGCAGCGCTAAACTTTGATTTCTTTAAAGGTAAAACGCATCAGTCAGCGATATGAACCTTGTTTGAAAGTAGATACTGGAGAGCTTTGTGGAAATTTCTATCTATTCTATCTATTATTGTGCTATGATCGCGTCTCTGAAATGATTGTAAGTAGAAGTGTATATACAATTATGCAAAAGGAGAAGTTCAGTTGAGTGGACCAATACCTCCAATCGTATTTTAAAAATATGCTGCTTATTTTACTTTCATATAAAAAAATGATTCACATAAGAGAGAATGCTTGAAATATCGGTGAGATTAATACAATCTAAATAATGAGAGCAGAATAACTTCGGAGTTT